>JAXQQM020070543.1:0-2500 GCA_034641835.2 Pinus albicaulis | reverse complement strand
CCACCTCTATCTGATCTCATGATCTTAATCTGCTTGCCGCATTGATTCTCTACTTCAGCCTTAAATATCTTAAAGGCATCTAATGCTTCGCTCTTTTTATGAAGCATGTAGAGATACATATATCGTGAGTAATCATCTATAAAGGAGATGAAGTATCTCTGACTATGTGAGTCCATGTCTGGACTACATATATCTGTATGTATGATCTCTAATATGTTTGAACTCCTATTGGCACCTTTCTTTGACTTGTTGGTCTGCTTTCCCTTTATGCAATCCACACAAGTCTCAAAATCAGTAAAATCTAGAGTATTAAGTACCCCTTCATTTACCAATCTTTTAATTCTATCTATGGAGATATGACCTAGTCTCCGGTGCCATAATTTAGAGGAATTTTCATCAATAACACATCTTTTAATACCAATGTGAACATGCATTGAATCATAAGTGACATTGTTTTGTAAATTAATGCAATAAAGACCATTAGACAATATACCATTCCCAACATAATCAGATTTATAAAATAAACTGAATGATGTTTCTGAAAAATTAAAGGAATATCCAAAAGGTACAAGCCTTGAAACTGAAATCAAGTTTCTAGAGAAACTTGGTACATAAAAAGTCTTTTCTAATTCTAAAACAAAGCCACTACTTAAAGTTAAATAGCATGTTCCTATAGCCTCCACATGCGAGCCCATCTTGTTTCCTGATAAGATGCTTTGCTCACTTCCCACCGGCTTCCTTCGGTTTTGCAAACCCTGCAAGGAATTCGAAATGTGAATTGTTGATCCAGAATCAATCCACCATGTGTTAACATTGACATTAACCATATTAGATTCATAACAAACAAACGAGATTGGATTACCTTTGTCTGCAAGCCATTTCTGAAATTTGGCGCATTCCTTCTTCATGTGTCCCTTCTTTTTACAGAAGAAACACTTGGAATCCTTCTTGATATCGGCATGGGGAGGTATTTTACCTTTCCCTTTCCGATTGGCTTGAGATTTGCCCTTTCCTCGCTTTGCCAGCATTGCACTTTCTCCCATTTCCATCACCAGTCTCTCTTCCTCTTGAACACACATGGTCATGAGTTCATTAATTGACCATTTATCCTTATGTGTGTTGTATGAGATTTTGAAAGGTCCGTATTGGTGTGGAAGGGTGTTCAGGATGTAGTGCACCAGGAAAGATTCTGATATTTCAACCTCGAGTTTTTTTAATTGAGCCGCAGTGTCCCTCATTTGCATGATGTGCTCGCGCACACCTTTTACACTGGTGAGCCTTAGGGATGAGAACTTCATGATTAGGGTGCTTGCAAGTTCCTTGTCTGAAGTGACGAATTGATCATCAATGGCTTTCAACAAGTCTCGGACTTTGTCATGCTGTTCAACAGAACCACGGATACCAGCTGAAATTTTAGTCTTAATGAACATCACGCTTAGACGATTAGATCGCTCCCATCGTTCATAAAGCGCGATGTCTGCTGTAGTGCTGGTATTAGTGAGTGCTGGTGGTTCATCTTTCCTAATAGCATAATCTATGTCCATCCACCCCAAATGAAGGAGAACTCTCTCCTTCCAGACTTTATAGTTATCTCCCTTAAGTTCAGGGATATCAGTGCGAATTTCAGAGAAATTTGCAGGTTGTACAACTGCATAATATTAAAAACACATGCTTATGTTAAAATTGAAGCATAAATAAAATTTCATGCTTTACCAATGTAAATCATGCTTTAAAATTGAATCTAATGACATAAAAATTGTCTGTGGACTAAATTTTTAATTCAAGCATATTCAATTAACCTTTTGAACTTAATGATAAAACTTATTAATTCATAACTCCTGTGGGTAAGTTATGAATATTTTATCCTAATTAATTATTTAAATATAATAAAAATTCCTGTGGGATAAAATTTATTATATTTAATATAATTAATTACAATTAATGTCTATTCTTTATGTGATTCTAATAAATCATAATATATAATTTTATTTGATTTGAGATGCTGTGGCTATTCTCTAATCAATTAAAATTATATGAATCACTAGACCTTTTTTTTTTTTTTTAATAATAAAAATTAACTGATAAATTTACATAAATGAAACTACAATATTCATGCATAATATTTAACCATAGATCTCATATGCTCATTGTTAATAACATGTTTTAATTAAATCTCAAATAATTAATTCATGCATAACTAAATATGAGCATATTTTCCAAAATTGCATATAATTAAACTAAATATTATAAGCATAAAAATTAAATAAAAATAGACATATTTCTAAATATATACTTTAATTTAGAAAGTCTAAAAATAGGGCATTTATCCAATTATATTCATAAATTACCAAGGCAGAGATGTAAAACTTGACTCTGATACCAAATGTTAGTATTTAATTACTAAATAAAAACTCATGCATAAACAATTTTATGCTCAGAAAAATAAAATTCATGGATAAACAATTTCTTTAATGTTTTCAATGTAAGCAATTAAAAACAA
>JAXQQM020062367.1:0-51666 GCA_034641835.2 Pinus albicaulis | reverse complement strand
TATATATATATATATATATATAAACTCGACCATGTAAATCATATGACTGCCATGCGAATATTTAGTACAAGGGTTGAAATTAATAGATGTGTCATCAAAGTTTTATTCACAAGTAATAAATAATCCTTTTAATAAACAGTACTTGTTTTGGTTACGATAAGAATTTGAGAATTCGCCCATTATTCATATATATATGTTTGTAAGGTAGAGGCAATTAATTTTATTTTTTTTACTGTAGTAATTGTATTTTTTTTGGAATATGACAAGTGGTATCAGAGCCGGTTACTACGCTGGGACCCTAAAGGGTCAACTAACGATGAAGCTGTGTATGTGAATAGTGCATAGAGAGAGAGAAAGAGATAATGAGAAGAGCTATAGCATCACAATCGCAACAAGAGGAAACTCCAGCACCAACAGTCATCAACCCAGAAATGTGGGTTCAATTAAGTGTAGAACAACATCAAAATACCAGTTGGTTGCTTGAAGAACAGCAACATCAAACCAGTTTCTTGTTGAACACAGTACAACAATTACAAGAGGAAATGCTAAGAGTTTAGAAGGACAATGAGCGATTGTTACAAGATCAAGAGAAAATATTAAAGAGTTTATCAGACAAACAAAATCAGGAGTTGGATCATCCCAGTGCTGAAAGAGGCTTACCAGCAGATGAAGATCAGCAAATGAGAATTAATATTACAGACATAATTGAAAAGAGTCACTCTCAGAGAAGTAAAAATAAGAATTATAATGAGGAACAATCAGGCAATCTGTCCGACCGGCAAGACATTAAGAGACAGAAAGTAGAACTACAGGGAGAATTCCGCAAAATTAAACCACCAATGTTTGATTGTGAGGCAGAAGAGGTGGTTGAAGCCTGGTTAATTAATATAAATAAGTACTTTCAAGTATATGAATATAGCAGCAATCTGAAGGCCAGATTGGCTATATACCAGTTACGAGAAAACGCCACCCTGTGGTGAGAAGAAGTGAAAAATGTACGCAGCATTGATGAACGGGACATTACTTGGGAATTTTTTCAGTAGTATTTTAAAGACAAGTACTTGACAGAAAGATTTTATGATGACAAAGCTAAGGAATTTCATGATCTAAGGCTGGGACAAATGACCATGGATGATTATGTCACTAAATTCACTTCCCTGTTACGTGACGTCCCTTATCTCCGAGAGGAAAAGGCCAAAGTGCAGAGGTTCCTGAGTAGCCTACCAACTCATATGAGAGAACGAATAGAATTTGTTAATCCTTAGACCATGGATGAAGCCATTCGTAAAGCAAGAATGTGCTATCAGCACTCCAAGGCCAAGGGTGAAGGAGGAAAAAGCTGGCAGCCAAAGAAAAGTCAGAAAATTAATTCCAATTTCAAAATTAGTAAAAGTGGCAACTTTAAAGGCGCAACACGAAATTCTATTAGTAAGAAATTTGGTAGAAATCACCAAAGAACCAAATGGCCAGTGGAATAAAAACCCACAGAAGCATCTAGTAAGCCAGAGCAAGGACATATTACTAAACCTCCTTTACAGTGTTGGGGCTGTGGGGAGGCTCACTATTATAAAAACTGTCCACAACGAACTAGAAATGAAACTGTAACAAATCTGCAGCAAGCATCTACAGTGGGGGACGTGGCGCATAACATACCCCGTATCAATGCAGCTTTGGAAGACCGACAGGCTGATTATCAGCCTACAATGATTGAATTAGAAGGTACTTTACTAACTAAACCTGTTTCTATTTTGGTAGATCCTGGAGCAAGTTTGAGTTATGTAAGTCCCAAATTAGTGGAATGTGAAAATTAAAAGAATATAAATTTAAGAAGTTTGAGAGGTATAGCTGGCTACCGGGGCGAAACGGAGTAAGCGCAAGGTTCCAAGTTTGTACATTACGGTGCAAACAAGTTTGTGACACCCTCATTAAGAGACAATTAATTACAATTGGTTAAAAGAATGTTAGTTTAATTAGTATCTTTAGTTTTATTTTGTTTATTTTTCTTTTGTTATTTTGGACAAAGAAAACTTATTGGCAATTGCTCATAATTTTAAATATCTCATTTTATTATTTACTGAGTAATTAAAAAAGAAAAGAAAGAAAGAGGAAACCCTTTCTAGAATGTTGGTGAAGTTTCTGGAATTGTAAGTGGTTGGGAATCAGTTAGGAGACAGTTACTTACCCTCTGGAATAAAAGGAATTCCAGAAGAAGGGTAGGGGTTCTGTGAAATTGCTAGCAAAAGGGTGAAGTATCTTCTAGAGATGGGTGGTAGACTAGTTGAAAATTACTTCTGCAACCCTTATGAGCAAGAATTCTTTCTGTTGACTGGATTAATCCAGAGGTCACAGAAGAAGGAAACTATCCACTGATTTTCCTGGGGCACTGTTCAAGTTCCGAAGCTCGGGGGCAAGGTGAGGACGTCATTGCCTCTCTTGAAGGTTGGGAGGACCTCAGTCATTAAGGAGTTTTTCCTCAGTACAGATAAGTACATCAAACTTGGAAATTCGAAGAAAAGCGCTGTAGTTTAGCTATTTATTATATTTATTTTATTGTTAAATGTGAAAGTGGCTTGTTGTAATAGACTCGAATCAAGAATGTTACGTAACAAGAACGATGTGTAAATCGGGGAAATTGTGTGGAAACAGTTAACGGGTAGATGTTAGTTGCAGCAACGAAAAACACCATTAAATAGTGGAAGAAGCTTCGTAGGAAAATAATTATGTTAGTTAAAATTAGAAAGTGACATGGTAGCTTCTTAGTTGTTTTATCGAAGGTTGCTACCACTTTGTCTTGACATGAATAAAAGCAAGGAAATGTATTTTCTGACATAGTAAAAAGATTCTTTCTGGAGTATAGTAGTACTACATAAAGAACTGTGGAAATAACAATGAAGTTCGTATTCTGTTTGAGGGAACAGTAAACAGGTGAATTCAAAAATAGGAAATTAAAGAGTTTCATAGTAATGAAGAGCAGAATATGAAAAGGCCCAAAGTGAGCTTGTGGACTGGGGTTGGTAGGATAACCATCCCTAATCCTGCTCGTGACTATTATCTATACGCAGTCTTTATGATGCAGACTGGCGCCTTATAACCTAAGGGAATCATAGATAAACATTATTTCAAAACTGTAATCAAACCGGTAGTATGCATAACCAACAAAATCCTTCGATAACCTGAATCAAGAAACCCATAATTTATGAAAAGAAAATTACAGATACAAACTGCAAGTAAGCCGCGGCACTTGATGACCGACGGCGTAAAAAGCAGAGAAACTACATACTTATCTAGAGACATGCAATATGTATTATGTTCATAGATTGAGATTTTTCTTTGTGCCATGAAACAGAATACTGTAATAACCTATATTGGAATTCCACGACAAACTTTTCTTATAACAAACACGGAAAACATATATTGAATGATGAACTGCTTAGAGAATTCCGGGAAAACAAAAATATATATTGCCAAATGCTTCCATAGCCACCAAAACAACTGGAAATCAGCTACAGCAGTTAAAAACCCTTGTAAGCAGTTCTTAAGGGTATCCAACTGAAACTACATAATTAGAAGTAGAGTAAAGGTTATAAAAAAAAACAACGGAACCAGAGCTGCACCGAGGGCGAGTCTCGTCTATACGAAGAAAAGTGCTATCGTATCAACAAAAACCTCATAATGTCCAGCTCTTTATTACATCTGAACGATAATAAGACAAATAAAATTACACAGGCTTAAATCCGGAAACAAGCTAGGAGCCGAAGCCAGCTCTCGGAGGTTCGGTGGTCAAACTAGTTACTGACCTGAACCACCTGCACGGGTTGTTGAAAAGAAAGGACATTTAAATGGTGCTTGAGTTGTAGAGGAGACCGAAAAAGCGGAAACTTGGGGTTTTGTAAACAAACCTGTAAAAGAAATGAAAACAGAAGTTCGGTTAACATGTTAGAATAGATTGAATTATGAAAAGCTAGAGCCATCCGTATGCAGGATTCTGAAAGATACCTGTAGGTGGAACATGATCGCCTGGCCGGACAAACCTGGGAGAAAAACAACCAAGAGAAACAAAAAAAGAAAATAGGTAAGTTATCAAGGGTTTCCAGATAGGAGCCGAGTCAGGATTTGGCATTAAAGAAAAATCGAACTGAAAACAAAAACAGTAGATTCTTACCCGTAGGTTCCGGTGATAAATCTTTGGGACCTTTGAATCGAAGTCTGAGAAGGCTGCATCGTGGCAAGATGGGAATCTCCACCATCTGTCGGCTTCTGAGAACAGTCGAAAGACATTCTTAGGGCTTGAATATTATTACTAAACCAATGCTAATGAATTCATGCCGATTGAACGCCAAGCCATAACACTTCGCCAGGGAAATTACCTGTAGAACAAAGCTCGGCACTCTGAGAAGGAGAGCGAGGCAGAATGAATAGGCTTTCCGGTGAACGGGTGTTTTGTTCTGCGGGCCTCTGCCCTTACCGAGAAACCCTGCACATTGAATACGCCTGTCCTCGGTGAAGTAATTACCCTGTACATATCTGTGTGATGGTCGAAGTGAGCCTGCCGTGATTGCAAAGCGGGGTAACAGGTGTCAAGTTTACCGCCATGTATGGTGGAGAATTAAGGCGGGAGTATATATACATTCCAGCTTGAGATTTCACATCCGGATAAACATCAAACTCCGCACCAAAACCCTTATCCGAAATCATTTATTATATTATGCGAGCCTTACAACTTGAACCATTATACCATGTGAATCATATAAATGTAATTTATGACTTCCGCATTAAAGTTTAATCTTTTGAATTGTGTGAACCTCGGTGGATGTGTTACAATTCGCCAATACCATTATATAGTTGGGGTTTCGACTTTTGTTTATATATATTTATAAAAATTAATTCAAAACAGAATCATTAAACCTTTGCTTGCACCAGTTAATAATTTTTTTTTATTGTGGTATTTTACTGTGCGAGTTTGTCTTAGAGTGTATGTGACAAGTGGTATCAGAGCATAGGTTGCTACACTGGGATCTTAAGGGGTCTACTAACAGAATGCTTGTGATTAGTGCACCAAGGGGAGAAAGCGAAATGGAAACACCATCACAACTTGAGGGGACTCAAATCCCCACCATTTTAAACCCGGAAATGTGGGTTCAGTTGACTGTAGAACAACACCAAAAGACTAGCCGACTGCTTGAAGAACAATAGCAGGAAACTACATTCTTGCTAAACACGGTACAACAACTTCAGGAAGAAATGATAAGGGTTCGAAGGGATAATAAGAGGTTGCTTCAGGATCAAGAGAAGATCCTAAAGAGTTTGTCAGATAGGCAGAATCAGGGAATGAAGCACCCCAGTGCTGAAAAAGAAGAAACAACAGAGCAAGAGGACCAGCAGACTCAGAATAATGCTGAGGACAGAACTGAAAGGAGTTTCTCACAGAAGAGTAAAAATAGAAACTATAACGAGGCAGAGTCGGGCAACTTGTCTGATCAGCAGGACCTTAAAAGACAAAAAGTAGAGCTCCAAGGAGAATTTCGCAAGATTAAGCCACCGACATTTGACGGTGAGGCAGAAGAAGCGGCTGAAGCTTGGTTAATAAATATAAACAAATATTTCCAGGTTTATGAGTACAACAGTAACTTAAAGGTCAGGTTGGCTATATATCAATTACGGGAAAAAACCACCCTATGGTGGGAGGAGGTGAAGAATGTGCGCATCATTGATGAACGCGACATAACCTGGGAACTGTTCCAGAAATATTTTAAAGATAAATATCTGACAGAGAGATTTTATGACGACAAAGCAAAGGAATTCCATGACCTTCGGCTGGGACAAATGACGATGGATGAATATGTGACAAAGTTCACTTCGCTGCTGCGATATGTACCTTATCTTCGAGAAGAGAAGGCCAAGGTACAGAGATTTTTAAGTAGTCTACCTGCTCATATGAGAGAGCGGATAGAGTTTGTTAACCCTCAGACTATGGATGAAGCTATCCGAAAAGCACGATTGTGTTATCAGCAAAATAAAATCAAGAATGATGTGGGAAAAGGCTGGAAGCCAAAGAAAGGGCAGAAAAGTAACTCTACTTTTAAGAACAGTAAAAACAGCAGTTTCAGGAATGCAGCACGAAACACAATCAGCAAGCAGTTCGGGAAAAACCACCAAAGAATCAAGTGGCCAGCTGAGGAGAAGCCCACAGAAGCGTCAAGTAAACCTGAGCTTGGATAGAATTCTAAACCTCCCTTACAGTGTTGGGGCTGTGGGGAAGCTCATTATTATAAGAACTGTCCCAGACGGAACAAAAGTGAAACTGTAGGAAATCTGCAGGAGGCATCTACAGTAGGAGACGTGGCACGTAGCGTACATCGTATCAATGCAGCGCTAGAAGATCGGCAGGCTGATTTTCAGCCTACGATGATTGAACTTGAAGGTACATTACTAACTAAACCTGTTTCAATTCTGGTTGATCCTGGAGCAAGTTTGAGTTATATCAGTCCTAAGTTGGTAGAGTTATGTAAATTAAAAGAAGAGAAATTTAGGAACTCGTGGCTGGTACAGTTAGCCACTGGGGCGAAACGTAAGGTAACAGCAAAAATTCCTAACTGTGTACTGGAAGTGGCAGAACAGCAGATAGAGGTAGATCTAAATATCTTACCGTTTGGATCGTACGATGTGTTATTGGGTATGGATTGGCTGGAAAAACATTGGACAGTGGTAGACTGTAAGGAGAAGACCATCACATTTAGAAAACAGGATGGTACGCGGAAAGTGGTTCAAGGGGTTAAAAAGCCTGTACAAATACGACCAATAACAGTATCTCAGCTGGGTAAGTGTATTAGAAAAGGGTGCCAGTTGTATGCTATTCAAGTAGGATACATAGACTCTAAGGAAAAGGCCCCAATGCTAGAAGATATTCCTGTGGTGCAGGAATTTTTAGACGTATTTCCAGAAGAAATTCCTGGTCTACCACCCAAAAGGGATATTGATTTCACTATTGAGTTGCTGCCAGGTGCCTCACCAGTATCAAGAGCCCCATACCGGATGAGCGTGCCGGAGTTAACAGAATTAAAAATACAGTTACAAGAGTTGCTAGACAAGGGCTATATCCGTCCAAGTGTGTCACCTTGGGGCGCACCAGTCCTTTTCGTTAAAAAGAAAGATGGGACAATGCGCATGTGTATGGACTACAGACAGCTTAATAAGCTAACTGTCAAGAACAAGTATCCTTTACCAAGAATTGCCGATTTGTTTGACCAGGTGAGAGGGGCTAAGGTATTTTCCAAGATTGACCTAAGATCCGGATATCATCAAGTTCGGATTAAAGATGAGGATATCTGCAAAACAACCTTCTGCACCCGATACGGTCATTACGAGTTTGTTGTGCTGCCCTTTGGATTAACAAATGCGCCAACAACTTTTATGAGGCTAATGAATGGCGTGTTTCATCAATTTCTAGACAATTTTGTGCTCATCTTTATTGACGATATTCTGGTGTACTCTAAAGATGAAGCAGAGCATAAGGAACATTTGCGTTTAGTGTTGGAAACGCTAAGGAAGCATCAGCTCTATGCTAAATTCAGCAAATGCGATTTCTTTAAAACAGAAATCCAGTACCTGGGACACGTCATAACAGCTGAAGGGATAGCTGTTGATCCCGAAAAGATCAAAGCCATCATGGAGTGGCAAGTGCCTCGGAATGTGGCAGACATTGGATCCTTCATGGGCTTAGCCAGGTATTATAGAAGATTCATAGCAGGATTCTCCAAAATTGCCTTTCCCATCACCTCGTTGCAGAGGAAGGGCAAGATTTTTAGATGGTCAAAAGAATGTCAAGACAGCTTTGAAAAACTAAAACAACTCCTAACTACAGCTCCAGTACTGAAGGTAGCGGACCCGGAAAAAGACTATGAAGTCTGTACGGATGCTTGTAAAGAAGGAGTTGGAGCAGTACTAACTCAAGAAGGAAAAGTAATAGCTTACGAGTCAAGGAAACTTAAGGACTATGAGCAGAAATATTCTGCTTATGATTTGGAACTTACAGCGGTAGTTCACGCCCTCCGTGTGTGGAGGCATTATCTACTGGGCAAGAGATTTGTGCTGAAAACGGATCATAGCAGCCTGACCAGCTATTTCAAACAGGCAGATTTAAACTCTAGACAGGCGAGATGGAATGCATTTTTGAGCGAGTTCGACATGGACATTCAACACATTAAAGGGAAAGAAAATAAAGTTGTCGAAGTTTTAAGTCGGAAATTACATGGCCTGTTTGCGCTATATTTTAACCAGTTGGAAAGCCAACTGTTGAATCAATTAAAGGAAGAAGCCCAAAACGACCCAGAATATAAGTTCCTATGGCAGCAGATGAGAAGTGACAAACAGCAAGACAAAGTGACAGAGTTTGGAGAGAGTGAGGATCAGGCTTTGACCTTTCGCGGAAAGATTTATGTGCCTAACCGCACTAATCTTAAAGAATTGATCCTGAATGAATTTCACCGCAACAATTACGCTGGTCATCCGGGATATCAGAAGATGCTTACAGCTGTAAGGAAAGTTTATTATTGGCCAGGAATGCGTAAAGACATTGCGGAATACTTAAGCAAGTGTTTAGAGTGTCAACAAGTTAAAGCTGAACATCAGCATCCTGCTGGGTTATTGCAGCCTATACCTATTCCTGAATGGAAGTGGGAAGTTATCTCATTGGACTTCATTACAGGTTTACCACGAACAAGGAAGCAGAATGATTCTATTATGGTAGTGGTAGACAGATTAAGTAAGTCTGCTCATTTTATACCTGTGCAATCTACCTTTAAGACGGTACAAATTGCGGATATATTTATGAAGGAGATTTTTAGGTTGCATGGCATCCCTAAAACTGTGATCTCGGACCGAGACGTTAAATTTACGTCTGCCTTTTGGAAAACCTTATTTACTGGATTGGGGACCCAGATACACTTTAGCACTGCTTATCATCCTCAAACAGATGGGCAGACAGAGCGTGTAAATCAGATCTTAGAAGACATGCTACGAATGTATGTAATGCAGCAACCCACCAAGTGGGAGGATTACTTGCACCTGGTAGAATTTGCATACAATAATGGGTATCAGGAGTCTCTGAAAATGAGTCCTTTTGAAGCCTTATATGGTAGGCAATGTCACACACCTATAAATTGGAGCAGCCTCGAAACAAAATTGTTGTTGGGTCCTGAGATGCTCGCTGAGATGGAGGCAAAGGTAAAGCGTGTAAGGCAGAATTTGAAAGCCGCGCAAGATAGACAAAAAGTTTACGCAGACCGGAAAAGATCCTACCGAGAATTTGAGGTAGGAGATCACGTGTACGTACAAATTAAGCCTAAGAGAAGCACTATGAGGTGGACCTCTTGTGCTAAGCTGGCTCCTCGGTATTGCGGCCCTTTCCAAATATTGGAAAGAATCGGACCAGTAGCCTATAGATTGGCATTACCCAACCACATTCGAGTACATAATGTGTTTCATGTATCTTTACTAAAACGATACATACACGATGAGAAACATGTAATCCATTGGCAGAATATTCAGGTAGGAAGAAGGATAAAATAATTCTAGTATAAAGATTGAAATATCTTGAAATGTACTGATTTGAAAATTATTTTGTGTCTTTCAGGTAGAACCGGACGGAGAATTCCTGGTAGAGCCTCTACGCATACTTGATAGGAGGGAAATTGAACTCCGCAAAAGGGTAGTCGTTCAGGTGAAAGTGCAGTGGAAGCACTTTGGACCAGACGAAGCTACCTGGGAGGAAGAAAAGTTTATGCAGGAAGCTTACCCCGATCTCTTTTTAGAGAGGGGCTAAAACATTGAGGACGGTGTTACTTCCAGGGGGGGAAGCTGTGACACCCTCATTAAGAGACAATTAATTACAATTGGTTAAAATATTGTTAGTTTAATTAGTCTCTTTAGTTTTATTTTGTTTATTTTCTTTTGTTATTGTGGACAAAGAGAACTTATTGGCAATTGCTCATAATTTTAAATATTTCATTTTATTATTTACTGAGTAATTAAAAAGAAAAGAAAGAAAGAGGAAACCCTTTCTAGACTGTTGGTGAAGTTTCTGGAATTGGAAGTGGTTGGGAATCAGTTGGGAGATAGTTACTTACCCTCTGGAATAAAAGGAGTTCCAGAAGAAGGGTAGGGGTTCTGTGAAATTGCTAGCAAAGGGTGAAGTATCTTCTAGAGCTGGGTGGTAGACCAGTTGAAAATTACTTTTGCAACCCTTATGAGCAAGAATTTTGTCTGTTGACTGGATTAATCCAGAGGTCACAGAAGAAGGAAATTATCCACTGATTTTCCTGGGGCACTGTTCAAGTTCTGGAGCTCGGGGGCAAGGTGAGGACGTCATTGCCTCTCTTGAAGGTTGGGAAGACCTCAGTCATTAAGGATTTTTTTCCTCAGTACAGATAAGTATATCAAACTTGGAAATTCAGAAAGAAAAACTGTAGTTTAGCTAACTGTTATATTTCTTTTATTGTTAAAATGTGAAGGGAACAGAACTGTTTGTAATAGACTCTGAATCAAGAATGTTCTGTAACAAGAACAATGTGTAAATTAGGGAAATTGTGTGGAAACAAGATTAACAGGTAGATGTTGGTTGCCTGTGATGAAAAAGACCATTAAATAGGGGAAGAAGCTTCTCGTAGGAGAAGACAATAATGTTTGCTAAAAATGTTCTGAAAGTTATTATGGTAGCTTCTTAGTTGTTTTCTGTTATCGAGAAGGTTTAACTTACCACCTGTCTTGACAGGAATAAAAGCAAAGAAATGTATTTTCTGACATAGTAAAAAGATTCTTTCTGGAGTTTTGTAGTACTATATAAAGAACTGTGGAAATAACAACGAAGCTCGTATTCTGTTTGAGAGTACAGTAAGCTTGTGAATTCAAAAATAGGAAATTAAAGAGTATCATAGTAATGAAGAGCAGAATATGAAAAGGCTCAAAGTGAGCTTGTGGACTGGGGTTGGTAGGATAACCATCCCTGATCCTGCTCGTGGCTATTATCTATACGCAATATTTAAGAGGCAGACTGGCGCCTTATAACCTAAGGGTATCATAGATAAACATTATTTCATAACTGTAATCAAACCGGTAGTGTGCATAACAAATAAAATCCTTCAATAAATCTGAATCAAGAATCCCATAATTTATGAAAAGAAGTTACAGATACAAACTGCAAGTAAGCCGCGGCACTTTAATGACCGACGGCGCAAAAAGCAGAGAAACTACATACTTAACTCGAGACATGCAATATGTACTATGTTCATAAATTAAGATTTTGCTTTTGTGCCATGAAACAGAATACTGTAATAACCTCTACCGGAATTCAACGACAAACTTTTCTTATAACAAAAAACTGAAAACATATATTGAATGATGAACTGTTTAGAGAATTCCGGGAAAACAAAATATATATTGCCAAATGCTTCCATAGCAACCAAAACAACTGGAAATCAGCTACAGCAGTTAAAAACCCTTGTAAGCAGTTCTTAAGGGTATTCGACTGAAACTACATATTTAGAAGTAGAGTAAAGGTTATAAAAACAACTGAACCAGAACTGTGCCGAGGGCGAGTCTGGTCTATACGAAGAAAAAGTGCTATCGTATCAACAAAAACCTCATAATGTCCAGCTCTTTATTACATCATAACGATAATAAGACAAATAAAATTACACAGGATTAAATCTGGAAAACAAGCTAGGAGTCGAAGCCAGCTCTCGGAGGTTCGGTGGTCAAACTAGTTACTGACCTGAACCACCTACACGGGTTGTTGAAAAGAAAGGACATTTAAAATGGCGCTCGAGTTGTAGAGGAGACCGAAAAAGCGGAAGCTTGGGGTTTTGTAAACAAACCTGTAAAAGAAATGAAAACAGAAGTTCGGTTAACATGTTAGAATAGATTGAATTATGAAAAGCTAGAGCCATCCGTATGCAGGATTCTGAAAGATACCTGTAGGTGGAACATGATCGCCTGGCCGGACAAACCTGGGAGAAAAACAACCAAGAGAAACAAAAAAAGAAAATAGGTAAGCTATCAAGGGTTTCCAGATAGGAGCCGAGTCAGGATTTGGCATTAAAGAAAAATCGAACTGAAAACAAAAACAGTAGATTCTTGCCCGTAGGTTCCGGTGATAAATCTTTGGGACCTTTGAATCGAAGTCTGAGAAGGCCGCATCGTGGCAAGATGGGAATCTCCACCATCTGTCGGCTTCTGAGAACAGTGGAAAGACATTCTTAGGGCTTGAAGATTATTACTAAACCAATGCTAATGAATTCACGCCGATTGAATGCCAAGCCATAACACTTCGCCAGGGAAATTACCTGTAGAACAAAGCTCGGCACTCTGAGAAGGAGAGCGAGGCAGAATGAACAGGCTTTCCGGTGAACGTGTGTTTTGTTCCGCGGGCCTCTGCCCTTACCGAGAAACCCTGCACATTGAATACGCCTGTCCTCAGTGAAGTAATTACCCTGTACATCTCTGCGTGATGGTCGAGGTGAGCCTGCCGTGATTGCAGAGCGGGGTAACAGGTGTCAAGTTTACCGCCATGTATGGTGGAGAATTAAGGCGGGAGTATATATACATTCCAGATTGATATTTCACATCCGGATAAACATCAAACTCCGCAGCAAAACCCTTATCCGAAATCATTTATTATATTATGCGAGCCTTACAACTTGAACCATTATACCATGTGAACCATATAAATGTAATTTACATCGTGATCACGCTAATCTTTGAAATGTGTGAATCCCTGGTGGATGCGATACAATTCGCCAATACCAATATATAGTTGGGGTTACGACTTTGTTTATATATATTTATAAAAATTAATTCAAAACAGAAACGAAGTCATTAAACCTTTTCTTGCACAGTTAATAGTACTTTTTTATTGGTATTTAAATGAGTTTGTCTTCGTGTTTTTGACAACACTTGATTACAAGTGGATTTAAACATTTTACCATTAGGATCTTATGATGTGTTATTGGGCATGGACTGGTTAGAAAAAAAATGGACTTTAGTAGATTGTAAAGAAAATATCATTTACTATAGAATGCAAGATGGCACGCGAAAAGAGATTAAAGGAATTAAAAATCCATTGAAATTACGTCTAATCACAACATCTCAAATGGGTAAGTGTATCAGAAAAGGATGCCAGCTGTATGCAATTCAAGTGGGGTACTCAGACTCCAAGGAAAGGTCACCAATAATGGAGGATATCCCTGTAGTACATGAATTTCTGGATGTTTTTCCAGAAAAGATTCATGGTTTACCACCTAAGAGGGATATTGACTTCACCATAGAGTTGTTGCCTGGAGCCTCCCCAGTGTCAAGAGCTCCTTATAGAATAAGCATGCCGAAAGGCCAAGTAGGCCCGAAAATGCGGCTACAAGAGCTACTAGAGGACAAAGGGTATATCCATCCAAGTGTGTCCCCATGGGGTGCACCGATCCTATTTGTCAAAAAGAAAGACGGAACCTTGCGTATGTGCATGGATTACATGCGGCTTAATAGAAAATATTTGTTAAGAATAAATACCCCCTACCAATAATTGATGACTTATTCGATCAAGTAAGAGGAGCTAAGGTGTTTTCTAAGATAGAATTAAGATACGGGATATCATCAGATTCGAATTAAAGATGAAGACATTTGTAAGACGGCTTTTCGCACTCGATATGGGCACTATGAATTTGTGGTGTTACCCTATGGATTGATGAATGCACCAGCAACCTTTATGAGGTTAATGTAGGGCATCTTTCATCCATTCTTGGATAACTTTGTACTTATTTTCATAGATGATATTCTGATATATTCTAAAAGTTTGGAGGAACATAAAGAGCATTTGAGAATAGTCTTGGAGATGCTAAGAAAGCATCAGCTATATGCTAAGTTCAGTAAATGTGATTTCTTTAAAACAAAAGTCCAATATCTGGGACATGTCATATCAGCTGAAGGAATCGTTGTTGATCTAGAAAAGATCAAAACTATTATGGAATGGCGAGTACCCCAGAATGTGGCTGACATTAGATCGTTTATGGGATTAGCTGGTTATTATAGAAGATTTATAGAAGGATTTTATAAAATTGCTTTTTCCATTACATCTTTGTAGAAGAAGGGAAAGCTCTTCAAATGGACAAAAGAAAGTCAGAACAGCTTTGAAACGCTGAAACAACTTCTGACTGCAGCACCGGTTTTGAAGGTAGCTGACCTTGATAAAGATTATGAAGTTTGTACTGATGCAAGTAAAGAAGGTATTGGAGCAATCTTAACCCAGGAAGGTAAAGTGGTAGCATACGAGTCTAGAAAACTGAGGGACCATGAACAGAAATATTTTGCTTACGATTTGGAGCTTACAACAGTGGTACATGCTCTCCGAGTGTGGAGGCATTACCTGCTGGGTAAGAGGTTTGTACTTAAGACAGACCATAGTAGCTTGATGAATTATTTTAAGCAAACAAATTTAAACTCCAGGAAAGAAAGATGGAATGCCTTTCTAAGTGAATTTGATATGGACATTCAGCATGTAAAGGGAAAGGAAAATCGAGTAGTAGATGCGTTGAGCAGAAAATTACATGGTATTTATGCGTTATACTATAATCAGCTAGAAAGCCAATTTTTGGAGCAGTTAAAAGAAGAGGCACAGAAAGATCTGGAATACAAATTTCTATGGCAATAAATGGAAGAAAATAGGAGGCAAGGCAAAACATCTGAGTATGGAAAGAATGAAGATCAGATGCTGACCTTCGGAGGAAGAATATATGTGCCTAATCGCATAACTCTAAAGGAGTTAATATTGAATGAATTTCATCGCAACAATTACACTGGTCAACCGGGATATCAAAAAATCCTTACTGCAATAAGAAAGGTGTATTATTGGCCAGACATGCGTAAATTTTTATTGAATATCTAAGAAAATGTTTGGAATGTCAGCAGGTAAAGGTGGAGCACCAGCATCCTGCGGGACTATTGCAGCCCATACCCATACCTGAATGGAAGTGGGAGGTTATCTCCTTAGACTTCATCACAGGTCTACCACGAACAAAAAGATAGAAGGACTCAATCATGGTAGTGGTAGAAAGATTAAGCAAATCTACACATTTTATACATGTACAGTCTACTTACAAGACAGTACAGATTGTTGATATATTTATGAAGGAAAATTTCAGGTTGCATGGGATTCCAAAAACTGTAATTTCAGAACGGGATGTTAATTTCACATCCGCATTTTGGAAAACTTTGTTTTCAGGTCTGGGAACTAAGATAAATTTTAGCACCGCTTATCATCCCCAGACTGATGGACAAACGAAGCGGGTAAACCAAATATTGGAAGACATGCTACGCATGTATGTGATGCAGCAGCCAACCAAGTGGGAGGATTATTTGCATCTTGTTGAATTTTCTTATAATAATGGTTATCAGGAATCTCTAAAAATGAGTCCCTTCGAGGCATTATATGGTAGGCAGTGTCGTACACCTATAAATTGAAGCAGCCCTGAGACAAAATTAATGTTGGGACCTGAAATGTTGGCAGAAACGGAAGCTGAGGTAAAAAGAATAAGACAGAATTTGAAAGCTGCACAAGACCGACAAAAGATTTATGCAAATAAGAAAAGGTCTTATCGTGAATTCGTAGTGGGATATCATGTTTACGTAAGAATTAAACCCAAGAGGAGTACCATGAGGTGGACCTCTTGTGCCAAATTATCTCCCAGATACTGTGGACCTTTCCAAGTATTAGAAAGGGTAGGACCAGTAGCTTATCGTTTGGTCTTACCCAGCCACATTCAAGTCCACAATATGTTCCATGTGTCCTTGTTGAAGCGATATGTTCATGATGAAAAACATGTGATTCATTGGCAAAATATTCAGGTAGAATAGGAATAAAAATCCTAACTTGAGTTCGGAGCACAAACTTGATGTATATTGACTTGAAAACATTTTTTTTTTCTGTTTTTCAGGTAGAATCGGACGGAGAGTTTTTGGTCGAGCCGCAATGCATACTTGACCGAAGAGAAATCGAACTCCGCAAACGAGTAGTTATCCAGGTAAAATTGCAATGGAAGCACTTCAGACCGAATGAAGCTACTTGGGAGGACGAGAAGTTTATGCAGGAAGCTTACCCAGAGCTCTTTCTAGAGCTGGGTTGAAACACTGAGGACGGTGTTACTTCCAGGGGGGGAAGTTGTGATAGCTTCATTAAAGTTAACTAGTGTTAACTAGTTAAAAGACAATTTGTTTATTTTATCTGGCAGGAAAAACTCAGATAATTACTGTTGATTAAGCAAGTTATTTAATTTTCTGATTCATTAATTAGAAGAAATTAATTAATGGTAGGAAACATATTTTAATATAAAAACTTACATAAAGTTGTTGGTAAAAATGTTTCCAAGAATAGGAGGTGGTTGGGGACAGTTGGAAAGACAGTTACCTACTCCTCTGACAATAAAGCTGGATCCCAGGGGAGGAGTAGGGGTTCTGTACTATTTTTGTAAAGGGGAGTATTTTTTAGAGCTGGTTATGATCATTTGAAAATCACTCACAGCAACCCTTGTGAAACTAGAGTTTCAGAGTTTGACTGGATTGGCCATATAGAGGTCATAACAGAAAGAAAATCTATTCCACTGTTTACCCGGGGCATCGTCCAGATTCTGGAGCTAGGGGGCAAGTGGAGGACGCCATAGCCTCCCTTGATGGTTGGGAGGACCACAACTTGAAAGATTAAAACCAGATAAGTACAGAGAATGTTTAGTTTGTTGTGTTATTGGTATTAATGTGGAAAAATTGACTGTATTAGATTAATGCTATAAAAAATACAAAAGAGTTGAAACTGAGACTTTGATATTATTTTTATGTAAACGAAATGAGAAAGATATCAGAAGAAAGATGATATTTATTTTATGTAAGTGACAAGAGTAAGAATATTGTTGAAGTTGTAGTTAAATTTTTTTAAACTGCAGGAAAAAACAATTTATGCATTAAACCCTATGAGGAATTACCGTGGCTCTGTTTTAAAGAAAAACAACTAATATTCTACTGTAAGAAAATAAAACTTTTGCAAATACAGAGAAGTAACTGTGATATTAAACAACTGGACGCATGATGCATCGTATTATACAGTAAAGAGTTCTTAACATATAGAACAAGTAAAAACCCTGAAAACAATACGAGAATTCGAAGTTGTAGTCTGGGGTTGGGGTGAAACCCTACCCCAGACAAACTGTTCTGTATAAAAATTTCTATACTCAGACATTCGTAAAGATGGTCTGGTCACCATTTAAATAAGTGATCGTAGAGACATTAAAAACAGAGAAAGGAAGCTTCGGCGAAATTTTAAACAACTGCATGTAACTATGTTTACAGAATAATGAGAAAACCTTACAAAGAAAATACGGTGGAACCCTTACATTCTCTACTGAGTCATAAAATAAGTCTGATAACATCTATTTCTATTTTTAACGAAAATATATATATAGAAGAGTGAGTGCGCGAATTTGATGTCATTCATAGGAAATATAAAACTTCTACTAATGTTATCATTGCAAAGAAAATGCGAGTAATTTCAAATCTGGTTGATTATACAGAAGTAAAGTAGCAATAGGAATATATTAAATTAACTTTGAATCCGAACTGTAAAGTGCTTAAAATAATCTCAGTAAAGTTACTTAAAAAACCTTCGTCTCTATAAAATGTCGAGCAATAAATTTTGGGGTTTAACCCTTTAGTTAACTCTCAGAGCAGAGTTCTAGTCGTATAGTAACCAAAGAAAATAACTATTACAGAGAGTCCGCAAACTTCTAAACCCATTATCAAGAAGCTTGAAATGAAAATAACCCAGCTCTTGAAATTTGGGAAAATCTAAGACCGGAACCAAGGGTTTCGGCTCCCATTGGGAGCGGAGTACCTATGCATCATAGAATGCGAAGAAGTAAGCCACGGCGTTGATGCAAGTTAACAAAATCCAAAACTGCAATCGCTTGCGACCATACCTGCAGAGATTAAATGAAACACAAGAAGAAGGGTAAAAATTTGTGAAGCTTATCAAGGCACGAAAGCATAAAAACCCTCTTAAACCAAAATGAAGCAAACAATTGGTTAGGGTGTAGACCTGTGGTAGAAGGGCTTTAATCATTCATGCCCTGTTAACACCATAGAAAGAATAAAAATTAAAACCTCACAGATTTGTGTTTCAATAACCTTCTATACTCTGTAACAGGTAGAAATTACCATAATTCTCTATAAAATTGCGGATTTATTTTATGTGTATAATGCACAAACAGTGATAAATGGCTACAGTAAATATAAGGAAAAGAGTTGGTGCGAATGTGCCATACCTGATATGTTGCTCGAAGAAGGTTTCATGCTGGTGAAGTAGACTATTTCCACACTAGAAAGACACTAAAACCCTCGGCATCTAGGCACGATCTCAAGACCAGATCAGAGAAATAAACCCGCAGGCATCTTTCCAGACTTAAGAAGAGATGAATCGAACCCTATGCAAGATCAAACCCCATGAGAAAGGCCATGCGGCAAGGCAAGTGTTTTTAAGTGAATAGGGACGGAGAGAACGAAGAAGTTCAGGCGAAAAAGAAGGCAGGACCGGAGTTCCTTCCCCGCCGAATGCAAAAATGGACTACCAGCTCAGAGTCGAGAGAACTGATACACTCCAATAACCAAATCACAAAGAAATCCAGAGAATCATGGCAGCTGTCCCGGAATGTTAAATGCACAGTACAGCAGACCGCACAAAGTTGACATCCACCTCATAGAGTTAGCATTCATACACCATGTGGATGTATTTAACGCTAGGTTTAACTATAGAAAAAGGACTGTCATCGTAATTCATAACATGTGTAGAGAATATAGATCAGAGCAACATCATAACACCATGCATATATATATATATATATAAACTCGACCATGTAAATCATATGACTGCCATGCGAATATTTAGTACAGGGGTTGCAATTAATAGATGTGTCATCAAAGTTTTATTCACAAGTAATAAATCATCCTTTTAATAAACAGTACCCATTATTCATATATATATGTTTGTAAGGTAGAGGCAATTAAATTTTTTTTACTGTAGTAATTGTATTTTGTTTTGGAATGTCACACTCTATAATTTCTCAAGGAAACATAGCTCTGAAATGAAATCCTGTATAAAATATTTTAATATCAACAAATATTTTAATATCTACAAAGAGAGTTCTAATGGCAACTACTCTGGTGTCCAGTGTAACGTTATTAACAAATTTCATGCCAAACTTAGAGGGAAAACTGTACAATTGCAGTCATGAATAGTATATTAGACTCTGTAGTCATGAATACCACAATACTTCGAATGGCTGGTGTGTATTAGCCCTCATACCTAGCGGTGAACGACATGTTGGCCTGGAATAGCTAAAATGCATGGCTCCATTCATCTCCAGAGAAACATTCATAGCTGCCCATCTCTCCTTCACATCTAACCCTTCTACTACAACTTCATCACGCAGATAGTGATATTCTGCCTTTATTTTAACCACCTGGCTATGCAGAACCGCGCTTCCAGGGAAACTCACGTCACAGGAAACATCCCCTTTACCACCAGAGGCAGTGCAGGAATCCTGAAGAAATAAAGAACACGCCATGCTAACAATATGCTCACGAAAGGCCACTGGGAAACATAAACCTCATTTGTGTATCGAAATAGAGAAATATAAATAAATTACGAGCCGGAGATGTTAAGGTTTTATATAGAAAAAAAAATTGGGGTTAGGGTTTCGGAGGAAGACCGGGAATGAACCGATAAGAGGAAGTGTACTGAACTCAGTCGGCGGCTCAGCATGACAAAACTTAGCCAGATATTAGATTTTTTGAGAGACAGGGGGGACTCAGACATTGGATTAGTCTATAACGAGCATTTTGGAATCTGGGGACCTTTGTTACATTGAAGTGGTCACACATTCATGTATGAAGGGTTATACGTGGCGGCGGCGGCTAGATAAGGTTGTTGTGCACGAAATACTTGCAGGCGTCTGTTGAAATCTGCAATAGCCAGGTGACCGATTTTACGGGTTACTCAGCAGACACCGGTCGTCCATAAATGGAGGAAAGATACCTGTTACTTTGCTGCAAAGTGAACTCAGTGAGTCTGTCAGAAGTGTTCTTTTTAATGCCGTTGGATTTTATTTATTTGTTTATTATCTATATATCTGTGAGATGATTCATACCAAGCCAGATCATTACCATTTTGCCAGAAAATAAAATAAAATAAACCACAAAAGTTAAATCACGACAGGCTTGTGCTGCAAAAGTTAAATCTCCAACGGGTTTGTGCATGTTAGAGGTGAATGTGTTTAGGAATTTCGTCACTTTTTCGACTTATTAAATCGAGATAGCGGAGGGTGACAATGAGATGATTCATACCAAGCCAGATCATTACCATTTTGCCAGAAAAGAAAATAAAATAAACCGCAAAAGTTAAATCACGAACAGGCTTGTGCTGCAAAAGTTAAATCTCCAACGGGTTTGTGCATGTTGGAGGTGAATGTGTTTCGGAATTTCGTCACTTTTTCGACTTATTAAATCGAGATAGCGGACGGTGACAATGTGGACGCACTGCACAAGGATTATGTTTTAATAATCTCTGCCTCGCTTCATTGAATCGATATAGAAGAGGGGAGGCGTAGGATGTGTACGTGGACACGTTACACCGAGATTAGGGTTTTATTAGTCCCTGCTGCCTACGGGAGACCTATGTTGCATAGCGGTATGTGTAATTTAGGAATATGTCTGGTTTGGTTTAGAGGAAGGAAATGAAAAAGAAAATAAAGAAGAAGTAGTGTTTTAAGTTAGTGATTAGTATAGAAATAATTTTTTATATCATTTTTTTGGATTTAATTTGAGTTAAGTAAATTATTTATCTATGATTATTTTTATTCGAGTTTTAACTAACTAATTTCTTATGATTTTTAAATAGTTGATTTAGCACTAGTTGCATAGGGTGATGCTCAAAGGGGTGAAGAAGTGAGATTGAAACTAGTGAAATGAATCAGATAGTTTGTCAATCATGGGCTTGCACCAGGTAACAAAGACTTCGAGGGAGGTCACCCATCCCACATCGCCTCTGGCTCAAGCTCTGCGCTTTAACTGTGGAGTTTTCCCCATAATCAAGCCCACTTAGCTTGCTAGCCCATTTCCAAGTGGGTTTGATTGTGGGGAAAACTCCACAGTTAAGATTTGAGATGGGTGACCTCCTTGGAAGTCCTGGTTACAGGGTGCAAGCCTAGGAAGTGATAATTGAGGCTATGTGATTCATTTCACCAGTTTCAATCCCACTTCTTCACCCCTGTGAGCATAACGGGATAATGAGCCCTAAGTGGACTATTCAAAACCCCTCAATTTCAAAAACATTTTAGATTAATTTTAGAGATATTTCAAAAAAAAAAAGAATTCTAGAAATGTATATACATTCAATTTTGAAAATCATTAATATTGAGAACTTTAAGATAATATAATTTTATGTTAAGTATGTAGGGCCTTGTTTATACGGTGATGAGGCGGGTGTTATAGTAGTCATCACAAGTTCAATTCCCTTTTAAATTAGAGTGATGTATCTAGACATGTTGATAAAGATTATAAATCTATTTTATAAATTGTAATTCCATGTTTGTAATTCAAAACATGGATTTCATTTGGTGTTTTTTCAATAACAACATTAAAAAATATAAAATTTTCAAGTCGGAAAAAGCAATAAATGCATGATTTCAAAGGATTAAAAGCAATAAATAATATTTTTAATATAATAATAAAAATCTACAAAAACCTATTTAAAAAAATGTTTATATTTTAATATAATTATCATTAAAGGAAATATAAATAAAAAATAATTAATAATTTTGAATTTTTTAATTCTTAATTTAAATAATAATGAAATATCATTATAGTATAATTTATATTTCTACCCATAATATCACAAAGTATAATTTATTAAGTTTACAAATCTGAAATAATTATATTTATTTATTTTAAATTTTTATAATAATAATAATAATATAAAATTTAATTTATTATTATTATTATAGTAATTAGGATTTGAGAATTTGACTTCTAGAAAAGCAACTTCAACTTCAAATGTAGATGGCTAAAATCACTAAGGTTGTT
This sequence comes from Pinus albicaulis, assembly GCA_034641835.2. NCBI lineage: Eukaryota > Viridiplantae > Streptophyta > Pinopsida > Pinales > Pinaceae > Pinus > Pinus albicaulis. Next base: position 29,505 of record JAXQQM020062367.1, on the reverse strand, counting down.
TTAGTACACTAGATTGCAGTAAAAAAATTGCAACAATAATAGACCATTATACAACTATCTCAATTTTTATTTTTTTTATAACTAAATTTAATGTTTCCAATAAATCCTTTGGTCGACTTCAGAATTACCAAGGATATTGAAAAATCCAATTAAGAACTCGAAAACCCAAAATGTGCAATCAGAGTGATTGCTAAAATAACAAAGAAAGGAGAATTAAAAAACAAAGAAAAAAACACAACAAACAAGGGATTATGCCGTAGATATTTATCTACAAGTTCAATAGTTTCAATATGACCATAAAAGAAAGGATTGAGTTAACAATATATGTAGGAAAGAGCGAATTGCTTGATTCTCATGGTCTGAGCGTTCACCACATGGTAGTCACGAGAGCCACTTGGATCGAAGAATAAGTTTAGGCTAAGGCCACTTGGATAGAAGGTAATTCTTTTTTGTTAACAAGCACCACCTGTAAGAGAGGTTCAAGTGTATGTCTTTGTCTACACTTCTCGCTATTGCTAAAAGAAGAAATGGGTAGGATTACTGAACATGTTGGGATATATTTGCAGTAGGGGGTTTAAGTTAGTCATCCCACGGATGGAACTCTATGACTCGGTTGACCTCTAGACCCATTTAATTAGACTTTAAGGGGTTAGTTTACTTATATATTCACACACCTTTTGTGGTTTAGTAGTGAGTTTGTAACTCAAATTTATTTTATTTTGAAAGTATCCCAGTCAGAAAGTCCATTAAAACATTTATGATAGATATTAAATTGGGATAGAAGGTAAAATTTAAGGTAAAGAATATTAACATGTATTTGCTTTTCAAATTTAGTTACAATATATATTATAAAAATATTAGAAATTTTAAAGTACAAGGGAAATTATTTTTTCTCAACTCAAGGAATTTACACAGAGTTGGAGAACTTATTTAATCCATATAATATTGTTCTGAAAATCAAATTATGATGGGACTAAAATCGCAACTATAAAGACTAACCAAATTCAAACTTTCGATTAATTTTAGTGAGAAATACAATTGCTTGAACTAAACAATACTTATTTACGTATTAAATGTTTGCTCATACACATTTACTAACAATGCATTAAATTCTATTTGACATTAATCATTTGCAAAATTGAGAAACAAATTCAACAGACAAGTGGATATGCCAGGATCTATAGCAAAGGATCCAGCCCCGATTGAATCCTCAGATGAATAGCAGTATTGACATGTATATAATATGCATTTTTGATTTCTGCAAGGACATATATCACTCAATAGATTTGTAGGGAATAGAGTAAATAGTCAGTTAGCTAATGAAGCAAATGGTAGAATGAAACTGTTCCAATTTTGGATGGCTTTTAACGCTCTAAGGTGGCCAACAAACCTGGTTTCCTCCGGGCAAGTTGAGGCCACAGACTGAATATTATTTTGTTGTAACCTGCTTTCAAAACATAAATAGAAAATAGCAAGGCACTACTAAATTGACAAAAAAAAAAAACTATATTGAGAAATAAATTATGTACTCTACTCAGAACTTGTCCTTTTCTACCAATGCAATTAGCAACATGCAAAAACATAAATATGACTGCTACGTTTCCTTTAAAGCAGTGGTTGAAATTAATTTCCAACAATATATATTTCTATAAATTTTAGCAGTCGAGTTGCCAAGTGCTCCCAAGGCTGCCAACTGCGTGTCTTCGACTTCATGCATGGTGCCCAACGTGCTTCGACTCACGAGTTCTCGAACCTTTGTGTTCGTGGATTATGCTATGGCCCTCTCTAAACTTTGTGTTCATGGATTGTGCTATGCCACATACAGAGGCAAGGAAGCTTTGGAATAGAGCAGAATCGCCCATTTGGATTTGCGGGAGAACTGTATATATACATTTCTAGATGTAATTACAAGTTATCCGCATTTGTGTATTTCAAGTTGCTTTTAATCTTGAAATGTGCCATATTTGTTCAGCAATTTGCGAGAATTGCAAGTTCTTTGATGAAGCTTTTCGATGCAAGTCACTGTTATCATTTCGGTCTGAAGCCGGCCAGCTGGATCATGTAAATCATTTGAAATCCTAGATAACATTTTTTTAATGCCAACTTTATCTGATTGTGGATTTGGGAAATTTTCAAAATTCAAAATCCGACAAATAGCTGCTAGGTCAAACACATTTTGTACCAAAGAACAAAATACAGTTACAAATATGTGTTGTGATCTCTATATGAAATTAAAAAAATAAAAAAATCTTCGTTTATTCTCCAGAATCAAGAAAGAAATACATAGTCTAACATATAAATATTATATAAACAACTCCAATTAAACCATACAAAAATAACTCTCATAACATTCCTTAAACAACTCCCAATTGAGTAAATATTATATAAACAACTCCCATTAAACCTTACAAAATAACTCTCAAAACATTCCATAAGCAACTCCCAATGAAACCTCCCTTACCAAAGTAGCTCACTAAACCTTAAGCCTAAATAACATCATACATCATGTCAATAAAACTTAAACCTAAATAAAAGGATTATCATTAAACCCAACCAAGTGGACTACGACCTCTGACCGGCTTGTCGTATTCTTTAGCATGACCGTAGAATTCACGAGAAAATAATACTGCAGTAGAGGTGAATGCAGCGACCTCCGTGAACTTTAATGTTGCCAACATCGTGCTGCGCTTGGATTTAAAATTTTTGTTATAGTCACTATTTACTTTTACCCTTCCATACAGGTTTCTACATGTTTTATATTTTCTCGCATATGCTAGTACACTTGTTGCAACTTAAAGGGTTTGGATGTGGTTTGACGGACGCTATGACGCTATATCTGCAACTTTAAAGGTAACTAGTTTATATCTATTTATCATTTTATTTATTACGGGGTGAAGGTTCAAATCTTTAGAGGTGTAAACTTTTTTTTTTGGAGTATATAACTTAGGAAAAATTTGCACTTAGAGGGGTTTGATCTTTCTAGGCTCATGATAGATTTAGTGGATCTAGTGTTAAATGGATTTAAGCTAGTTCTAATTGAGAGCAACAATGTCACATTTTTAGATAATCATTATTATGTATATCTTTGAGATTAACATCAAAATTCACATTATGTTTTCTTTGGTTGGCATGACCATATCATTCTCTACTTTAATTTTGTTTTTTTTTTAAATTTTGTTTGTGTTTCTTGCCTTGAATGGTTTGTATATGTGAGTTTGGATGCTTTGAGTGGTTTGTGGGTTTAAGTGTGGATTTGGATGGTAGTGTTTGTGAATATTGCAATTTTTTTGTGTGTATGTAATTGTCTATTAATAATTAGTTGGTGACGAAGAAGAGAGAATTTTTTCAATAGTTTGCAGGAAGATTGATACTGCACATCTATTTGCAAATCTATTTCATTTAACTTTAAGTATCAAAAATTTTGACAACTAATAAATTCTTAATAGTGTTCCTCTATGTATTACTAAATATATCTTGATGAGTAGTTTTAATTTTACTGCTTTAAGATTATTCTTGAAATAATTTGTTTCTATGCTAATGTTTGAAATAATTTATTTCCTTTAAGAATATTCTTATGATTTTTTTTTTCTACAGTTTATTTTACAAAATCAAGAAATAATGTATTTTTGAATTATTTGTAATAAATTGCCAAATTTATAAAATCTTTACATCCAAACAAAATATTTTTATTTGTTTTGAATGTTTATAAATATATATTTTAAAATACGTTATTGTACTCCATTTTCTATAACGAGCTCCCAGATATTGGATTAGTCTATAACGAGCATTCTAGGGACCTTTGTTACGTTGAGGTGGTCACACATTCATGTATGAAGGGTTATACGTGGCGGCAGCGACTAGATAAGGTTGTCTGGTGAAATCTGCAATAGCCAGGTGACCGATATTACGGATTACTCAGCATACACCCGTCTTCCATAAATGGAGGAAACATACCTGCTACTTTGCTGCAAAGTGAACTCAGAGCCTCTGTCACAACCGTTCTTTCTTTTTAATGCCGTTGGATTTTATTTAATATCTATATAGCTTTGAGAAGATTCATACCAAGCCAGATCACCATTTTGCCAGAAAAGAAAACCGCAAAAGTGAAATCACGCACAGGCTTGTGCTGCAAAAGTTAAATCACCAACGGGTTTGTGCATGTTAGAGGTGAATGTGTTTTCGGAATTTGGTCACTTTCTCGACTTATTAGATCGAGATAGCGGAGGGTGACAATGTGGACGCAATGCACAAGGATTATGTTTTAATAATCCCTGCCTCGCTTCATTGAATCGATATAGAAGAGGGGAGGCGTAGGATGTGTACGTGGACAGGTTACACGGAGATTAGGGTTTTATTAGTCCCTGCTGCCTACATGAGACCTATGTTGCACAACTATATGTGTAACTTAGGAATTTCGGAATCTGTGTTTTCTGATATATATATTTAGTGATTATTATAGAAATTTGAAGTATTTGATTTTCGGATTCAACTGAGTTAACTAAATTATTTATTTATAATTATTTTTATGAGACCGAGTTTTAACTTTGTAATTTTTTATGATTTTTGAATTCTTTATTTAGTATTTTTTGTATGGGGTGATGTTCTGATCTAGGTAGATATTGGTGGCCACCCACCTATTACATTTGGACCTCATCATTTGTTTTTTCAGTTTTTCAGTGTTAGCATAATTTATTATTTTTAGCAGTTTTTCGAGGTCTAAACTTCTGGAGCCATTTTGAGGCCCTAAACAATATTTTTTGGAAAAATCAGGAGCAACACGAAAGTTTTTTCCATTTTGCTCACGTCAAAAGTTGTAGTCATCAGATAGATTTTTCTAACAAGGTATTTAATGCATATGCCAAAGTTATGTCCCCGATAAGTTGATGTACCAATTTATCCAAACGAGGTCTATAGTTTTGGCACTTCATCTCTAGGGTTAGGTTTTTGGATATTTAGGGTTTTCCATCGTTTCTCAACAATAAATAGGCCTTCGAGCCTCATTGTAACACCGTTCAAAGGCTAAGCATATTTATGTTATTTGATATTAATGAAATGAAATATTATATCATCTTTTATGGCTATTTCTATACTTTGTTGTAATTCGGATCATGCTCATAGGGGTGAAGAAGTGAGATTGAAACTAGTGAAATGAATCGCATAGTGTCACTTCTGATGAATCACATAGCCTGTCAATCATCACTTCAGGGGCTTGCACTTGCTATAACGTGTCAAGTGTGTCAATCATCACTTCCGGGCTTGCCCCCGATAACCAAGACTTCCCGAGAGGTCACCCATCCCACATCGCCTCTCGCTCAAGCGACTAATGTGGATTTTTCCCCACAATCAAACCCACTTAACTTGCTACCCCAATTCAAAATGGGGTAGCAAGCTATGTGGACTTGATTGTGGGAAAACTCCACAGTGAAGATCTGGAATGGGTGACCTCCCTAGAAATCCTTGTTATTGGGTGCAAGCCCCGAAAGTGATGATTGATGCTATGTGATTCATTTCACTAGTTTCAATCTCACTTATTCACCACTATGAGCATAACAAGATGCAATGAGTACTAAATAGATGATTCAAAACTCCTCAATTTTAAAAATAATTTAAATTATTTTTTAAAGATATTTAAAAAAAAAATCTAAAAATATATACATTCAATTTTGAAAATCATTAATATCGAGAACATAAGATAATATAATTTTATGTTACACTTAAAATTGAATTCTAGAAATGTATATACATTCAATTTTGCAAATTATCAATATTGAGAACTTAAGATAATATAATTTTGTGTTACACTTTAAATATATTTTATAAATGGAAACTCACAATATGAATTCCAAATATATTTTATAAATTGTAATTTAAAAGATAAATTGCAAATCTATTTTATAAATTGTAACTCAAAACATGGATTCCATTTGGTGTTTTTCAATAACATTAAAACAAAAAAAGTTTTCATGTCGGAAAAAGACAATAAATGCATGATTTCAAAGCGTTAAAAACAATAAATACTAATTTTTTAATATAATAATAAAAATCTAAATAAAAATAAAAATTATTTAAAAAATGTGTTTTCATATTTTAATATAATATTATTAAAAGGAAATATAAATAAAAAAAATAAAAATTAAAATTAAAAAAAAATTGAATTTTGAATATTTTAAATTTTAATTTAATAAAAAAAATCATTATAGTATAGTTTATTAAGTTTCCAAATTTGAAATAATTATTAATATTTAGTATCCTTGTTGGGGGTGTCCAATTATTTGGACAAGTGGGTGGGGGCAGTTAAGGCCCACTTGACCTCAAGCCACGTGCCTATTGACTCACCGTGCTTGCACGAGCGAGCGATAAAGAGCCTATTTCACGGCAAGTTGGTAATGTTAAGTCGCATGGGGAACTTTTTCTGTTCATTTCAGTTCTGTAGGGAATCATGAAGGTTGGAGTAGTGGTCTGTGCAGACAATCACCTGCGCTAACTCTCAAGCCCTAGCTTGAGCTCCACCAGCTTGGACAGAGTAAAGGAGCAGGCCCATCAAGCAGTGGTGGCGAATGGTGGGAAGTGGGGAGACTTCCTGGCAACGACTCGAGAACGCACGTGCTACACCAGGAGGAGGACAAGGGAGGTGGCAGGGAAATTTAGATGGTGAATGTATTTTTTATTGGAAGAATTGGGCTCGCTGCCTCAGTGCCAGCTCCAATTCCACGGACTGCGCATCAGCAACCCCACAGCGCTGCAGCTCCTGGGTGGTTCTGCCTCGGACTCACGGAGAAATCTATCCTCCCCACATTTTTTATCTGTGGGTGGTGGAGCCTCTACACCTCCCTGGACGGTAGTGTAAAGACCATGGGTGGCCGTGTGTCCCTCGTCTACGGGACCTAGGAGACGCAGGTCATGGTCCGAGTTAATCTCAGCCAAGGGTTTGGTGGTGGAGCGTGGGCTTCCTGGAGGGACGGAATTGAGGAAACTTGGATCATTAGTGCAGGCAAGCGCAAGGAAGAGAAAGAAGCCTGCATGCCGAGATAGCACGGTCAGGCCCGTTGTGGTGGTCTTGGTCGAGGAATGGATAATCGAGTGGTCCCATAAGACCCGAGTTCCCACTCGAAGTCTATGGAGAGCCTGCACTCAGCAGCGGTCATGGCTATCTCCCCAGCACAATCCCCTAGTGAAATTGAGGCTCTAGCCACCCTTGATGACATCGCCACCCATCTTTAGCAGATTCAGCTCAACTTTGACACCCTGAGAGAGCAGAGGTACGAGGACCATAATGAAATAGTGCCTTACATTAACATTGTCCAAAGCCTGCAGACGGAGACCCTTGAGGCTCTAGAGAGTCTGCATCGTATTCTGAGGCACTCTCAAGACCAACTCTGAGCCCTGGAGACTCAAGTGGATCACATAAGATACCACCTACACCATTAGGATCGTCTCTTCGTGGCTTCTCCATCAGGCCCCATGGATCCATCTCCTTGATGATAGCTTTCAGTATGTTTTTTGAATTTTTGCGGGAAATAACCAAGTACTTTTAATGCCTTGGAAAGCACCCAAGCTTTATCGGCATAGTATGCCTTCGAGGGTGAATGAATGTAATCGATCCATGGTGGCTCCTCTTGTAAATTATGCTTTTGATATGATAATATAATACCACACTTTGACTCACAAAAAAAATATATCAATATTTAGTATATTTATTTTAAATTTTTATTATAATAATAATAATAATTTAAAATTTTAATTTATTATTATTATTATTATTATTATTATTATTATTATTATTAGGATAATTCCCCCACCAAACTTTAATACGGAATCATCCCCAAATATCTCGGTCAGAGAAGGCATATGCCAAACGTGAATACCACTTGAAGCTACGAGCAGAATGCCTCACATAGATACCTAATATTGAGTGAATTAAATACCACGACTTCGATATTTTTCGATAAAATAATCATGTAGTAGATCAACAAAACCTAAAGTGACATCTTTTTCCCCTTCAAGTTTACCTACTATAGTACCGGCGTGAATATGATCTCCACTGGACATACGCAATGCTTTAGCCAATACACGGAAATGCATACCATGATTTCTTTGTTTATCAAGAACTGCATGCATCATGCGGTGAATATGGAGAAGTAGGTCATTTTCTCAGCAATAATGAGCCAAAGAAGTATTTGCAATCAAAAATCTCGTCAGGTAGTCATGAATAACAATAGGAACTCCCAATTTTCTTGCAAATACTACCCTTTTTATAATTTCTTCACATGTACCTACAGTAGCATTCAAATAATGTCCCTTAATTTCACTTTTCTCAGCGTGAGCCTTATAAATTTCTTCCACACAAAAGACAAAACAATCTCTCCAATGCATGAATGCTTGTGAATTTATGTTCTCATCATCCTTGGTAAAATCGAGTCCACCATAGAGATATTTGTAAACTTCTCTACCATATTTTTTGCCTGATAGAACCAGTTTTGGTTTGATAGTACATCCCAATAAAGGAAGACCATATTTTTTCAATTTATCTCTTTCAACTTGGATACCATGAGGTGGACCCTGAAAAGTTTTGAAATAAGCAGGGGGAATCTGCAAATCTTCCAAATGTAGAGCCCGTAGGGCCTTGAATCCAAATACATTACCTACAATGGAAGTGAACAGGTTAATATCACAACCTTCTTCGAAAATATGTAAGGGGTAATCTACATAGGAAACAAATTGATTCTCCTCTCTAGGAACGGGCTCGATGTCATAGCATCATCCCTTGTAACGATCGAGACTAGTAATTCCATTGGTCCAAACAGTGGTACCCGTACCGGTGAAATATTCAATAGCTACTGCTACACTCGCTTCCTCGAGTGGCACCCCAGGTTGAGGAGTTACTCATAATGGTGCCAAGATATCCGTATCTTCGGTGTGATATTCAGGAGTATAATAAGTTAATCTGTAATCTTTAACACCAACTTTGAACCCAACATTAGCTTTATTCTTTGTTTTTGGTGACATAAGTCCCTCCTTTATTAATAATTATTTCTCGCAAGGACGAGGTCTGCTCGACATGGATCGAACGTAAAAAATAGATTTTGCATAAATATACTACAAAAATTCATTCGTTATTGGACAATAATATCTGCTAGATACACTCTCATTGTATAATGTTCTTTATGTATAACGCAACCCAATCTTTGCTCTTGAAGTTCTTCCTTCGTAGATTGACCCGAGCACCTTTCAGTGGTTAAAGTAGTTCATGAATGAAATTAAGGAACCGAACTGACCTTTGACCATAATGATGCGAATTGTCCATATTAAAATACATATATAGATGTGCGTATGAAGAGATAACGATCAATGAGAGAAAGGTCATGAATAGGGTTCAAGTTTCATATTTCACAAATGATCTGGACATAATGTTGAAGTATTTTCGGTTGTAGTTATGGAGAAATTGGTTCTAGTTAAAGAGAAATCGAAGAATTCCTCATGATCCTTATACATATCCATCTACCTACTTCATATTCCAAATATGGATGAATTTCAACTTTTCCATAACGTAAGATATTACCAAGGTGGTCACTTCCATTTCTTATTGACTGATCTGATCAACCCGATATGGAACATTTTTTATATTGATGATATTGGCAAAATAATATTTCTTATACATATTCTTCATAGAAGTTCTTTCCATTTTTGTATGAGAACCATCCTCTTGTTCTTGGGGTTTTCGCACTTGTAGAAAAAAATTTGGGATGTATTCCTCAAATCATTGGCCCAGTACTGGATGTCTCTTTTCCTCCAGGTAATATGCCTAATATTTACAATTCATTGACAATTAAGGGTCAAGGTACAACTGGTCAGGAAATTTAGGTTACTTGTGAGGTACAACAATTATTAGGAAATCATAATGTTAGAGTTGTAGCTATGAGTGCTACAGATGGTTTGACGAGAGGAATGAGAGTGATTGACACGAGAGCTCCTCTAAGTGTTCCAGTTGGTGGAGCTACTCTCGAACGAATTTTCAATGTTCTTGGAGAACCTATCGATAATTTGGGTCATGTAGATGCTCACATAACATCTCCTATTCATAGACCTGCTCTCGCCTTTAAAGAGTTGGGCACAAAGTTATCCATCTTCGAAACATGCATTAAAGTATTATATATTTTGGCTCCTTACCGCCCTAGGGTAAAATCGGTTTATTTGGAGGAGCTGGAGTGAGTAAAATAGTACATATTATGGAGTCTATCAACAACATTTCTAAGGCTGATGGAGGGGTATCTATATTTGGAGGAGTAGGAGAATGTACCCGTGAAGGGAATGATTTTTACATGGAAATGAAAGAGTCGGGAGTAATTGGTGAACAAAAAATCTCAGAATCAAAAGTGGCTCTGGTCTATGGTCAGATGAATGAACCACCAGGAGCTCATATGATATTCAGTTTAACTGCTCTAACCATGGCCGAATATTTTTAAGATGTCAATGAGCAAGACATACTATTATTTATTGATAACATCTTCCATTTTTTCCAAGCGGGATCAGAGATATCCACCCTATTAGGTAGAATACCTTCCGCCGTGGGTTATCAGCCAAATCTTAGTACGGAAATGGGTTCTTTGCAAGAAAGAATTACTTCCACAAAAAAGGGATCCATAACCTTGATTCAAGCAGTTTATGTACCTGCTGACGACTTGACTGACCCTGCTCCTGCTATGACATTTGCACATTTAGATGCTACTATCGTACTATCGAGAGGGTTAGCTGCGAAGGCTATCTATCTAGCAGTGGATCCTTTAGATTCAACATCGACTATGCTCCAACCTTAGATCATAGGCGAAGAACATTACGAAATTGCACAAGGGGTTAAGCAAACTTTACAACGTTATAAGGAAATTCAAGACATTATAGCTATTCCTGGAATGGATGAATTATCGGAGGAAGATCGTTTAATCATGGCAATAGCAAGAAAACTTGAACGTTTCCTATCACAACCATTTTTTGTAGCAGAGGTATTCACAGGTTCCCCGGGAAAATATGTTGGTCTCATGGAAACAATTAGAGGGCTTCAAATGATCCTTTCTAGTGAATTGTATGGTCTTACCGAACAATCTTTTTATTTGGTGAGTAATATTGATGAAGATACCACAAAAGCTATAAACTCCAACATGGAAAATTGATTTTTAAAATAACCCTAAATCTTTGTGTGTTGTCTCTTAATCGAATCATTTTGGATTCAGAAGTTCAAGAAATAATTAGATATACTAATAGTAGTCAAATTGGTGTATTACCCAATCATGCTTCACTTGTGGCAGCTGCAGATATAGGATTTATGAAAATACGTCTCAATGGGAAGTGGTTAACTATGGCTTTGATGGGCAGTTTTGCCAAGATAGACAATGATAGAATCACTATATTGGAAAATAATGCAGAGAGAGATGTTGACATCGATCTCCAAAATGCCCAGGAAACTTTTCGAAGAGCTAAAGCTTACTTAGCTCAAGCCAAAGGTAAAATACAAGTAATTGAGGCTGATGTAGCTCTGAAAAGAGCTAGAACACTATTAGATGCTATCAATGCTAGCCCCTCTAACTCTAATTAACATTTCCTATAATGATCTGATAAAATGGATTCAATGTTCCACCTAGATCCAAACAAGTGGAGTAAAACTTATTAGATGCCATCGAGTCTTCAATGGTATCTAATATGTTTACCTACTATTTGATTTGAACCAATGACTCTCGTCATATGAAAGCAATACTCTAACCATTGAGTTAAGTGGGTCATTTATTCTCAATCACATCAAATTCAAATTTGATCTCCTTCCATACTTCACAAGCAATAGCTAGTTCAGGACTCCATTTACAAGATTCACGAATCACTTCATTACCTTCACGAGCAAGATCACCTCCTTCATTACGAGCTTGTACACAATCTTCTAAAGAAACCCGATGAGCTACTGCACTGTTTTGTCTTTTGTGCAGAAGCAATTTATAAGGTTCAGGCTGAGATGGGTGAAATTAAGGTACATTATTTGAATGCTACTGCAGGTACATGTGAAGAAATGATAAAAAAGGGCAGTATTTGCAAGAGAATTGGGAGTTCCTATTGTTATGCATGACTACCTGACGGGAGGTTTTACGCAAATACTTCTTTGGCTCATTATTGTTGAGACAACGACCTACTTCTTCACATTCACTACGCAGTGCATGCAATTATTGACAGAAAAATAAATCATGGTATGCATTTCCGTGTATTGGCTAAAGCATTGTGTATGTCCAGTGGAGATCATATTCACGCCAGTACTGTAGTAGGTAAACTTGGAAACGAGACGTCACTTTAGGGTTTGTTGATGCATGTATAGACACATACATTGTCTATACATTTAATTCGATTTAGAATCATCTATAAATCGATTAAGAATTTGAATTCTAGAAAAATAGTCTATGGCTAAAATAGCTAAGATTTTTTTAGTGCACTAGATTGCATTAAAAAAAAATTGTTGCAACAATAATACACCATTATTATATTATCTCAATTTTTATTTTTGTATTTTTATAATCTAAATTTAATGTTTCCAAAAGATCCTTCGATCGAAATTCAACTTCAGAATTGCCAAGGATATTGAAAAATCCAGTTAAAAACTAAAAAACTCAAATACCCAAAATGTGCAATGTGAGTGATTGCTAAAATAACGAAGAAATGAAAAGAAAAAACACAACAAACAAGGGATTATGCCCTAGATGTTTATCTACAAGTTAAATCGTTACAATATGACTGTAAAATAAATGATTGAGCGTACCATATATGTAGGAAAGAGCTAATTGATTGATACTCATGGTCTGAGCGTCCCACCATATGTTACTCACGAGGGCCACTTGGATCGAAGAATAAGTTTAGGCTAAGGCCACTTGGATAGAAGGTGATTCTTTTTTGTTAATAAGCACCACCTGTAAGAGAGGTTCAAGTGTATGTCTTTTTCTACACTTCTGACAATTGCTAAAAGAATAAATCGGTAGGATTACTGAACATGTTGGGAAATATTTTCAGTAGGGGCTATAAGAAATGGGTTCAAGTTAGTCATCCCACAGACCGTAAGGGGTTAGTTTACTTATATATTCACACACCTTTTGTTGTTTAGTAGTGAGTTTGTAACTCCAATTTATTTTATTTTGAAAATATCCTAGTCAAATGTCCATTAAAACATTTATGGTAGATATGAAGTTGGGATAGAAGGTAAAATTTAAGGTAAAGAATATAAATATGTATTTTTTTAAAAAAAAATTAGTTATAATAAATATGTATATTTTTATAAATTTTAATATTAAAAATGATTTAAAATTAGATTATTATTATTATTCTAACAAATCATTCTACCTACCTTTTAGACCAAATGGAAAAAAAAAAAACCATGGATGTCCTGCTTTCTGTCCTTGATCTTGATAGTCGAGTTTCCAAGTGCTCCCAAGACTGCCAACTGTGTGTCTTCAACTTTGTGCATGGTGTCAAACGTGCTTTGACTCACGAGTTCTCGAACCTTTGTGTTCATGGATTAAGCTATGGGGCTCTCTAAACTTTGTGTTCATGGATTGTGCTATGCGCCATAGAGAGGCAAGGAAGCTTTGGAACGGAGGAGAATCGTCCATTTGGATTTGTGGGAGAGCTGCATATATACATCTCCAGATGTAATTATAAGTTATCCGCATTTGTGTATTTCAAGCTGCTTTTAATTTTGAAATGTGCCATATTTGTGCAGCAATTTGCGAGAATTACAACTTCTTTGACGAAGCTTTTCGCGGCAAGACCCTGTTATGATTTCGGTCTCGAGCCATGCCAGCTGGACCACGTAAATCATTTGAAATCGAGATAAAAAAATAAAAAAAATAAAAAAAATTAATGCTAGCTTTATCTGATTGTAGTTTTTAATGTTAACTTTATGTGATTGTGGATTTTGGAGAAAATTTTCAAAATCAGACGCATAGCAGCTAGGTTAAACACATCTTGCACATGAGAACAAAATACAACTATGATTTTTGAATGAACTTAAAAAAAAAAAGTTATTCTCAAAAAATCAAATAATATTAGAAATCAACATCTATATTGTGTTGGATAATAATATTAACCGGGTTAAGACCGAGGTTCAGGCACATGGGGCCAAAAAGGCTCCACTATAGTCTCGAAAAACGTCACCATTTTCACCTACCCAAGACTGGGTGAGGAGTATCACCCAAGGCATTTTGCAACCTTAGTTAGATGAGGGAGTTGGGATTTAATACCAAGAGAATAGCCATAGATCAACGCAACCTTAGAACATTCTCAACACCACTAGTCATACGTCCATATGCAACAAGATATGTATATTGTTGAGCAATAGTATTGAAAGGCCCATATATAATAAAGTTCTTAACATCTAAACAAACATACAATCATAGCATAACAAATCATCATTCAAACACAACACATGAACCCGAGAATGTACTCTTCCCATTAACTTCTTTAGATTATATTACATTAGGCACAGTAGGCCTTTCACAGAGTATCTCCCAAAGACTAAACACTACAGAATTACATAATGGACTCGTTACAGAGTGGTCTTGGTCACTCTGCAATATCATTCCAATGATCTCTATCTTTCCCCCACCACCCCCCCCCCCCCAATCCTTTATCTACTCTTCTTTTCCTATCTCCTCATACTTACCTAAACTGCCACTTTCTCATGCCTCGTTCCCCACTCCTCTATTTTCGTTGCTCAGTTGTCTTTTTCTCTTTCCTGCTCGGTTGTATTTATATTCCTCCCGCTGATCTTCTGAAACTCCTAGTTCTCCCCCAATTTACTCTTCGTCTTCTCCACAACTTCCCAACAGTTGTCCCGTAACCTGCAATCATTCTAGTTGTTCCAAAATACTTTAACTTTTCAAAATGAAGGCCCCAATAGGCCCTGACCAGAGTTCATTGACTCATCCCTGAATCAATATTTCATGGGTAATGTCATAACTATTGGTAATTATTTTGTTAGTGTTGTTGTTGTTGGTGCTTCCATTGTTGGTGGTGTTGTTGATTCTTCCTGCATTTCTTGCTCCTGGTTGGCTCCTTCAAATGCAAGCCCCAATTCAGGGACTATATTGATGGCTCTTTCTTTGAACTGTAAAAACTTTGTTATTGTTTCCTGCCAATTTTCTATAATTGCAGATGCCTGGGTGATGAATTGGGTCATGTTTTTTTCTTCTAGGTGTTGGGGTTGAGCTCTAATGATGGACTCGAACTTATTTTCTGTTCCATAAATGAGTTGGTGGAGAGTTTCCACATGCTTTTCCACCGATGGCTTGAGATCTCAAAGCATTTTCTTCGTCTTTGAAGACTCGTCCTCGATTTCCTATATTTTTTGTCTCAAGGAATTATGATTCATCATATAGTTTCTGCCTCAACTTCTTGTCATTGGTCCTCTTTGCATCTAACATTAACTTCTAGAGTTGGCTTCAGAGCGGATATAAAGGTTGATTCTTTATGTCCAGGCATCCTAACGAATCATGGACCTATTGCAGTAGAGAATGTGCTTCCTCCACAATGTTGTATAATTTTTCCTTGAGTGTGAGCGCCTTAGCCACCTTTTGATCTATCTCTACCTCATATGTCGTTGTTGGATCTGGAAATTCTTGTCGCATTGTTGTCAGGGTTTTCTTGAGTTCGCGATTTGCAGAGAGAAAATTGTTTCTTGATTTCTTAATGTGATCACAACATTCCATGACAATGCATGCAATAAAATATTCTAGGGCGTTATTTACCACATCTTCAATGGTTGGCCACATCTCTTGGAACTTTCCATTAATCTGTTCCAGTTGATTTTTCATATTGTTCTTATCTTGTAGCAGTTGGTCGCGCTCTGTAGTGAACGGTAGGATTTGTTTTTGTTGTTTCTCATGCTCCATTGATAAATCATTGTGCAGTACCTCTGCTCACCATGAATTTACCTGAATAAAATTAAATAATTGGGTTGTGGACCATCCCTAGAGATATTCTCGGTTCATAGCGGATGGATTTGCAAATATTGACTGCAATGGTTTCCCACTTGCAACAAACTTCTCTGGGTATCTTCGTGGTGATGTGGGTTGTTGAGAGGGTCTGGATGAATGCAAGGTGTGACTAATGGATTTGGGTATGAGTGGAATGCAAATGAACGATTGAAGTGGAAGGGATAACTGATGTGAATTGGTGGTGAGAGGAGTAGTAATAATTGGCCTCTTGACTGTTAGGGGTTATGAATTAAAAAAAAGAGATAGCATTGATGGAGATTCGACCTCGGTGTTGATAGCTATGGTGAAAGCCTAGAATACCGAGTCAACCTCCATATTGGTTCCTGTTGTGACTAGCGTTCCAATTGGAATGACACCAGAAATGGTTGAAGAAGTGGAGCCTATTTGTGGCCATGGATGTTGGGAAGTAGGTGATATAACTGAGGTGGAAGGTGGGTTTTCATCAATAATTGGTGAAGCAGACTATGATTGATGGTCTTCCTGAGTGAGGCCCACTATCTGGGTGTGATATGAATGGAATGTATTAGTTTTTTTGTGCTAAGTATCCAAACTGTAATTAAATTATGTGCATAAGGTTATCTGAAGTTTGCAGGTGAAACAAATGGTTTTAACTTAGTTAAACAGATTTATGTGTGAGGTTAAAGAATATAAACTTCTTGTATAACATTGTACAACAGTAAATAACAGAGAAATAAACATCACATGTAACAATACTCAGCAAATTTGATGAAGCAATTCACCCCTCCTGGGCTACAGCTGTTGGTCCAGCTCCCAATGGCATGTCCCTCATATCTTATTGCTAAAAAATGGTAAGTAATGTGAATAAAAGCCTCAAATGGTTGTGCTCTCTGTAAAGACAACTTTAGAATGCTTGAATTAGTCAGGAATGACTATTCATTTGCAGAAAACAGAGAATGGATGCTCAATACACTGAAAACACCCTAGTAGCCATGGTGACTCCTTGACCTCTCCTGAAGCTAAACCTGCAGAATATAACCTCTGATGGCTCTGAAACCTCTTCCAATTTGTTTCGAATGTGGAGAATACCAAAAATTGACTATTCATCCATCAAAATTGGTCGAATATCCAAGGAGTTATGGCCAAAATAGTAAACTACCCAATATCCCTTAAAAAACTCCACTAATTGTGGAGAAACTCCAGATAACGCGAATAAACTGGAAACTCTGCCTGATTTGGTGGGCACGCTCCAGAATTGGCGGATAGTTAACGTTAACATTTATTTTGAGGGGTGGGCATGTGACCGGAACCTCCGCTCTTAATTGTTTGATAATCTGCACCATGGAGGAGTGGAACCTAGAGTGCAACGTTCCGTTAACTGTCGCATTCATATCCCACCAGACTGTTCATGTAACCAGTCCCATGCTAACTGCCAAATTTACTGCCGTCCGTTATGGTGGGTCGTGGTTCCGAGCAAGTGGTCTTCTGGTATGGGGGTTGGCCCTTAGGGGTTGGCCCCATTTTGCCGCCGGTCTCATGTAGTGTTATATTAAATGTTTAACCGTCATGTGATAGGTCTGCGAAGCCGGCGATGGAATAAACGGTTTGCCGTTAGGTTATAGCACATAGTTTGGGCGTAGGGTCATATGGAGTGGGGGGCTGGCCTCCCAAACCCCCACCACGAAAACTATAAAACGATAAATATGTGTGGCATCCGTTATATGGTAAGGAATACGGTGTAGGCAGGTTGGTAGAAAGAGGACTTGGTGCATGGGAGGTCGAGTCATCAACTTCCCTAGGCTCCATAAACTTTTATACCATGACCTCTAAGCCACTTTGCGGCCTCCGGACTTGCCATGTGGCAGCCTTGGATTGGCCTAAAAATTTCAAAGTCAAACCTCCATCCAATCTCTGATTGCCACTTGTCGAAATTCGATTGGCCAAAATGGAATATTCTAGGGAATATTATGAGGAATGTTCCATGAATATTCCCTGCAATATTCTCTTTTTAATTTTTCAACATGCCAATTCAAACTTGGTCAAAGTCATTTTTTTTGGAGTTTAATGGACTTTTCAAACCTTCATAACTATTGCATACAACCTCTGTTTTGCGAACCGTTTGCGGTGCCAGAATCGCAACGACGAGAAATTTCCGGTCGCTCAAGTTGAAAACACTTTTGAGAATTTTAATTTTTGAGCATTTTTTAACAATGGATATGATCTCTTGATCACACCTCCCATTAGGGGAATTTTGAGGTCTAAAATGGGCCTCCTAAGAAAAATGTACAATCAAAATTCACTTTATTAGAACCAATCACATTTTAGTGGATGACATCATCCCTAATGGTTGAGGTGGCATTGCTTGAGTTAAAGGTACTTACTTGTCACATTCTCAATGGAGGATAAAAACTCATGGTTAACCATGGTAGTTATCTAAGTACTTTTAAAGTCAGTAAATTTCTCATAATAAATTTCATTTCACACTTTTTGAATAAAAATATATTATTTCCATTTCATATTTCTTGAAAGAAACAATGCATATCCCTATACATTTATTATATTATTTTTATATAGTATATTAATTACATGTTATTATATAATTTAAATAATATAAATTTTAATTAAAAGCATATAATATAATTAAGAATTTATAAATTTATATTTATATTTTTTTAAAGTTATTTAAGTACAAAAGACAAATGCATTAGTTGTTCAATTTTAATGACTTTTTCTTGAAAAACTCATTCTTATATATAGTCACATCAATACAATTTTTTTATTAATTTTATTTTGGTACACCTTTTGAATTGAATTTAACTATGGTTATATGGATTGTGGTGCAAAAAGTGAATTGCAAATTCATAAATATTATTTTATTAGTTTAGCTATTATTTTATTATTTCCTTAGGAGGCCCATTTTAGACTTCAAAATTCCCCTAATGCCACTAGGAAGCTTTTGGACCCCAAAAGCTCTCTAGACTAATGAACATGAAGATGAGGAGACTGTGTACCTACTCTTCCAATCTTAATCCACTGAAATTTCCCTGATTTTATTAATTGGAGCTTTTCATGAAACGACAAATTTTTCCTTGATTATGTTGACCAACCGTTGCTGACTTTGACATTGTCATGCTGCACATTTTCGAAACTTACAGAACAACAACTTAACTTTGCAGTAAACACATTGTTTCTACATTGGTCTATAATCAAAGGAAACTGAAAATTACTTTCACCTTTCATCATGTCCTTATGGTGATTTTTTGTTGAATTTACTTTGAACTTGTGTCGATTCTTGACCAAGTTTCCTCGCCATTGTACCATGCCTTTTTGAAACCAACAATGATCATTTCTAAATCGTGTGCCTTCTTTTCTATGTTGCTTTGCCCTCTCTTGGACCTTTGCAACTTCTTGCACTAACATTTTGTTTTCAGCACCATTTGACACCAAAGACGATTGCTGCAACTGCTTGTCATCTTCTTTCAAAGACAACCTGCTTTCAAACTGAAACAACTCATTATTTACATCAGAATTTTCATGAAAAGGATTATGTAAAACTTCTCTTTGTTTAATCATCATCAATGTCAAGTTTTGACTTTCATTGACGAGCCTCTTCATCTACCTTGCATTAATTAACGAAGAGTCTATTTTTTTGCGAAGAGATCTCACAATGTAGTCCTTGCCATCTTTGAATAAATGGTACTTGTTCTCGTGGCGATGGAAGATAACTTTCCTATCATACAAGTAAGGACTACCCAACACCATACCTATTATATCAAGCGGAACAACATCTAATTCAACCGTGTCAATGAAATGTGTTGTGATTGCAAAGCGTAACATACACTTCTTTGAAACCTGTAAATTTGCATCCTTACAAATCCATCCAAGTGGATACGGTTTCGGATGTGGAACAGTCTCAAGTTTAAGTTTCTTGACTAAGTCTTCAGAAATAAGGTTCACTTGAGACCCACTATCAAACAATGTGTCAACCTTGGTATGTTTGGAAATGACCCTCACATGAAACAGTTTTATTCTCTTTTCTTCACTTGGAGTTTTTATGTGACAATTGGAAATACTAGAACTGGGTTTAGTTTCATTCTCATTCCCCTTTATGTTCTATAGTCCCATAGCTATGATTTTTGTTTCATCTCCTGATTCTGACCCTAGGTCTTGTTCAGATATTACAACTGTCTTGCCTTTCTCCTTGGCTTTATCTTTGGCTTTAAAACTTTTTGGTTTCAACTCTGGATGAAGTTTCCAACAATGGTCCTCATCATGGTTAGTTTTAGAACAGTGTTTGCAAAAGAATTTTCCCTTCTCTTTTCTAGTATTTTCATTTATCTTTTTCTTCCATTTGCCTTTAAACTCACTTTCCTCATTCCCATCTAAGTTTTTTTTCCCCTTGCCTCTAAATGTGTAGCTTGAACACAAACCTCATCTAGGCTTGTAGGGTTAAACATGAGAATGGTATGTCTTAGGTAAGTATGTAAACCTCCTATATACTTGAGTAAAGTGTCTTGGCTATGCAAATCTACTCCTAGTAAAAGAGCTCTTCTTCTAAATTCTTGGGTATACAGTTGTACATTTTGTCCTTTCAATTGTTTACAATTTTTCCAGTCCATTATGGCTTTCTACATGTGAGCTAATGGATTAAACCGTTGTTTTATTTAAGAAATGAAATCAGTTCATGATAATAAAATCTTACCATATTTCTTGATCTCCTCCTTTGGCTTGGCTTCTCATCAAACAAGAGCTGCACCTTCCATTCTCAACGAAGCTAGCTGAATTTTGGTTTCGTCATCATGAAAATTTTTAATTCTCAAATAGACCTCTAATTGCCTAATCCAATTATCTAGATTTTCTGCATTATCTTCACCATCAAAATTTGGAAATTCAAACTTAACATCAAGTTTTAGAAAAGGACTTTTACCAGTTTTCTTTGACTTGTGGTGTACTAAAGATGAAGTAGAGGTTGATGAAGATGAAGATGAAGATGAGGGTGATGATGGCGACTTTCCATTGTCTCCATTTCCTGCATTACCCTTCTTGGATTTATCTTCATCATTATGGCCTCCTGACGATCCTTCTCCTTCCTTGTGAAGTTTATATCCTTCTCCTTCTAGTCTTTCATTCCTTTCTTGATAAACGACTCTCACCAGTTTAGTTAAGTCAAGGAATGCTTTTCTGAACACACTTTCTTCCTCCTTGGGATCAACTTCTTCATGGATTTCTCCTTCTCTTGAAGTCATGCTTATGGCTTCTTTTGCTTCTCTTTGAGGTAAAATTTAAGGTGGAGATAATGGCACTCTTTCCCTCCTTGGCTGAGGATTACTTTGAGCTTTCACCAGTTTACCTTCTCCTCTTTTAAGCTTCATCCTAGTAAGCATTAAAAACCTTGCAAACAGTTAAACAAACTTTGCACAATAACAATACAGAGAGTAAAACTCTAGCTCAATCTAATGCTCAACCTGAACTCTGATACCCTATTGATCTAAATGGAATGTATTAGTTTTGTTGTTCTAAGTATCCAAACAGTAATTAAATTGTGTGCATAAGGTTATCTGAAGGTTGCAGGTGAAACAAATGGTTTTAACTTAGTTAACCAGATTACTGTGTGAGGTTAAAGCATGTAAATTCTTGTATAACACTGTACAGTAGTAAATAACAGAGAAATAAACATCACATGAAACTTACTCAGCAAATTTGATGAAGCAGTTCACCCCTCCTGGGCTACATCTATTGGTCCAACTCCCAATGGCATGTCCCTCATATCTTATTTCTCAAAAATGGTAAGCACATATGAATAAAAGCCTCAAATTGTTGTGCTCTATATTAAAAAAAGCTTCAGAATTCTTGAATTTATCAGGAATGACTATTCATTTGCAGAAAACAGAGAATGGATGCTCAATACACTAAAAAACACCCTAGTGGCCCTAGTGGCTCCTTGACCTCTCCTGAAGCTAAACTTGTACAATATGACCTCTCCTGAAGCTAAACCTGCACAATATGACCTCTGATGGCTCTGAAATATTTTCCAATGTGTTCATAATGTCAATAATACCAAAAATTGATTATTCATCCATCAAAATTGGTCGAATATCCAAGGAGTTATTGCCAAAACAGTAAACTGCCCAATATCCCTTAAAAAACTCCACTGGTTGTGGAAAAACTCCAGATAACGCAACTAAATTGGAAACTTCGCCTGATTTGGTGGTCGCACTCCAGAATTGGTGGATAGTTAACGTTAACATTTATTGTGAGGGGCAGGCATGTGACTAGAATCGCCACTCTTAACTGTTTGATAATCCGCACCATGGAGGAGTGGAACCCAGAGTGCAACGTTCCGTTAATCGTCGCATTCATAACCCACCAGACTGTTCATGTGACCAGTCCCATGCTAACCGTCAAATTGACCATCGTCTATTATGGTAGGTCGTGGTTCCGAGTAAGTGGTCTTATGGTATGGGGGCTAGCCCTTAGGGGCTAGACCCCTTTTGTCGCCAGTCTCATGGAGTGTTATATTAAATGTTTAACCGTCATGTGATAGGTCTGTGAAGCTGCCGGCGGAATAAAAGGTTCGATGTTAGGTTATAGCCCACGTTTTGGGCTTAGGGTCGTATGCAGTGGGGGCCTAGCCCTTCGGGGCTGGCCTCCCAAACCCCCGCCACGAAAACTATAAAACGATAAATATACGTGACATCTATTGTATCGTAAGGAATACGGTGCAGGCGGGTTGGTAGAACGTGGACTTGGTGCATGGGAGGTCCGGTGGTCAACTCCCCTAGCCTCCATAAAATATTATACCATGACCTCTGAGCCACGTGGTGGCCTCCGGGCCTGTCACGTGGCAGCCTTGGATTGGCCCAAAAAATTCAAAGTCAAACCTCCATCCAATCTCCGATTGCCACTTGTCAAAATTCGATTAGCCAAAATGGAATATTTTGAGGAATATTCCAAGAATATTCTCTTTTAAATTTTTCAACATGCTAAGTCAAAATTGGTCAAAGTCATTTTTTTTGGAGTTTATTGGGCTTTTCAAACCTTCATAACTTCTGCATACGTCCTCTATTTTTCGAACCGTTCACGGTGCCAGAATCGCAACGATGAGAAATTTTCAGTTGCTCAAGTTGAAAACACTTTTGAGAACTTTCATTTTTGAGAATTTTTGAACAATGGATATGATCTCCTAATCACACCTCCCCACTGGAAAGCTTTTGGACCCCAAAAGCTCTCTAGACTACTGAACATGAAGATGAGGATATTGTTTCCCCACTCTACCAATATTAATCCACTGAAATTTCCCTGATTTCATTAATTAGAGATTTTCATGAAACAACAAATTTTTCCTTGATTTTGTTGACCAACCGTTGCTAACTTTGACATTTTCATGCTACACATTTTCGAAACTTGCAAAACATCAACTTAACTTTGCAGTAAACACATTGTTTCTACATTGGTCTATAATCAAAGGAAACTGAAAATTATTTTCACCTTGCATCCTGTCCTTTTGGTGATTTTTTGCTGAATTTTCTTTGAACTTGTGTCGATTCCTGACCAAGTTTCCTTGCCATTATACCATGCCTTTCTGAAACCAACAATGATCATTGTTGAATATTGTGCCTTCTTTGCTATGTTGCTTTGCCCTCTCTTGGACCTTTGCAACTTCTTGCACTGGCATTTTGTTTCCGGCATCGTTCGACACCAAAGACGATTGTTGCAACTGCTTGTCATCTTCTTTCAAAGACAACCTGCTTTCAAACTGAAACAACTCATTATTTACATCAACTCCGAATTTATGCAGGAATGCAACAGAATAAACATATAACCATAAATACAGAGATGCAGCGGAAATAACACTTTATTTCATTAATATCAAAGAACTGAAATTTGCTTACAGACAGAATGGAAATAAAACTAGCTAGGGCGCTGGTAGCTATCTCTGAGAAGAGATGTGGCGGCTACAGGCCTCTGAACTGTGTTACAATGAGGCTCGAGGGCCTATTTATCATTTAGAAACAATGGGAAATCCTAAACAGCCAAAACCCTAACCCTAGAAGATGAAGTGCCAAAACTATGGGCCCCGTTTGGGTAAATTGGTGTTTCAACTTCCCAGGGGCGTAACTTTGGCATACGATCTCCGTTTGACGCGTACCATACCTCGTTAGAAAGATCTATCCGAGGAATAAAAATTTGAAGATTTTGCTCTGCTTTCCCTGAAAAACCGTTTAGGGCCTCAAAACGGCTCCGGAAGTTTAGGACCCGAAAAACTGCTAAAAATAGTAAGTTATGCCGAAACTGAAAAACTGAAAGAGACAATGGTGGGAGCCCAAGTGGAATAGGTGGGTGGCCACCAATATCCACCTGGATCATTCCTCCCCACTTAGGAAGCAATGGTCCCCATTGCGTTAAGTTCCTCCATGAGATGAGGAAATTTCTGCTGAACTTGGTCCCTGGTGAACCACTTTCCTTGGTGCAGGAGTTGGCCAGCTTTGACAACCCGATACAGTTGGATCTTCTGTTGGCAAGTGTTCTTGATTTGCATGTCCATGATACAATTTGTGGTGGCCTGTTCCATGCAGTCTGGGTTTAACTTTGTTGGTGTGAGTTGTTCTGCAATGTCCGAGGTGTCCAGTAGAGGTGGGAAGTAAGGATGAAGGCGATCCACATTGAAGACTGGGTGCAGACCAAGGAATGGAGGAATACTAAGCTTGAAGGCATTGTTCCCTACAGCCTTGGTGACGGTGTACGACCCGTATCAGAGCGGGCGAAGCTTGCGGTGGGGTCCAGTGAGGCGCTCCTTCTGCAAATGTAGCCATACTTTGTCGCCCACCTGGAAGTTGTGTGGCACCCGGTGTTGATCATGGCGTTGCTTGTACTTGGCATTGGCTTTGTCCAATATATCATGAACTTGTTGGCGGATGTGTTGAATGCGCTCGATGAAGCTACTTGCTTTGTCAACTTCAGACTGGACATGAGCTGAATTGGCCTGAGCAGCTGCAAATGGCATGGCTATGTCAATGGGACATAGTGGCTGGAATCCCAAGCCCACCTGAAAGGGGCTATGGCCGATTGAGCTGTGGAGAGCCCGATTATAACTATGTTGTACATAGGGGAGGCTCTCGTCCCATGTGCGTGGATGCTTTGAATTGTACATGCGCAGAATGTGTACAATCATTCTGTTGACGACCTCTGTCTGGCCATTTGTTTGGGGATGGAAAGCTGTGGACTTGGTGAGCTTGGTATCCAACATTGACCAGAGGCTGGACCAAAATGTGCTGAGGAACCTGCTATCCCGATATGATATGATAGACTGTGGGATCCCAAAGTGCACCCACACTCATTCAAAGAAGAGTTTAGCAGTGGCTTCTGCTGTGATATTCTTCTTGCAGGCTGCCATAATGGCCATCTTCGAGAATCTGTCGAGGACCACAAAAATACAGTCATTTCCCTGCTTAGTAGAAGGCAGGCCCGACATGTAATCCATGGAGATGGATTCCCAAGGTCGACTAGGGTTAGGTAGAGGAGTATATAGGCCTTGCTTCTTAATGGTCGGTTTGGCAATGGCACAAGCAGTGCAGGATCTGATGTGCTTCTCGACATCCTTTCGAAGGTTCGGCCAATAGAAATACTTCTGCAGGATTGCTACTGTTTTCTCGACCCCGAAATGCCCAGCGACTCGACTGTAGTGTGCTTCCCATATCATCTTGGCACGCTTTCTTGAAGGAACACAAAGGTGTCCCATGTGACATAAAAGTGCATCTTGGAGGTGAAAATTTGGAACTTGCGTACCCCCCAAGAGTGCCTTGTAAGTTTGGCCGAATTCTGGGTCACTCTCATAGAGAAGCGGCCAATCGGAAGTCTCGTGCCCACAAGAGTTGAGCACAGTGGTGAGCGCCACGATCGGTGGTCGGCTGAGGCAGTCTGCAACATTATTGGTGCTACCCTTCTTGTACTTGATGTTCAAATGAAACTGTTGCGGATATGTGGACCACTTCTGATGGCGATCATTCTGCAACTTCCCTTGTGTCTGTATGAACTGCAGGGGCCGGTGGTCTGTGTGGATGATTGTTTCCTTCCCCAAAATGCAATGCTTCCATTGTCGACAGGCTTGCACAATGGAATACATTTCTTTGTCATAGGTGGGATACTTGCGAACTGTCTCAGACAATGTCTCACTGTGATATGCCACTGGATGTCCCTGTTGAGTAAGAACTGCCCCAATAGCATAGTCAGAGGCATCTTTCTCGATCTCAAATGGCTGCTGCAAGTCTGGTAAGGTGAGCACTGGGGCAGAACAGAGGCGATTTTTCAATTCTGTGAACGCCTTCTGTTGAGGTTCCGACCAAAAGAATTTTGCTCTCGCTCCTCCCTTGGTGACTTGACTCAAGGGCCAAGTTATATGAGAGAATCCCAACACGAATCTACGGTAGAAATTAGCAAGACCCAGAAAGCTGCGAAGCTCTGTTATAGTGGTTGGGGCTGGCCAATCCCGAATGACTTGGATCTTGGCTGGATCCACATGCACCCCCCTTTTATCAATAATTTATCCCAGATATTGAACCTGGGTCATGCCAAAAGTGCACTTCTCCAAATTGGCACACAACTTGTGTTTAAGTAGTGTTTTTTGGACAAAACGTGGATGTGGTGAAGGTGCTCTTCCCAAGTCTGGCTGAAGATCAGAATATCATCCAAGTACACGACTACAAATGAGTTGGTGAATGGCCGCAAGATGTCATCCATCATCCTCATGAATGTGGCGGGAGCATTCGTCAACCCGAAAGGCATGACCAGCCATTCGAAAAGGCCTTCCTTGGCTTTGAAGGCAGTCTTCCACACATCGGAGGGTTCAATTGGTACCTGGTGATACCCAGACTTCAGGTCGATCTTGCTGAAATATTTTGCACCTTTGAGTTGGTCGAGAAGGTCATCAATCCGTGGGATTGGGTACCTATTCCGGACAGTGATCTTGTTCAGCGCCCGATAGTCAATACAGAGTCTCCACGTCCCATCCTTCTTCTGTACCAACACGATCGGGCTCCCACGGGGTGATGAACTTGGTCTGATGTGACCTTTCTGCAACAGCTCCTGAATCTGCCTCTTGATTTCATCATTTTCCAGAACAGAGCGTCGATAGATCGGTCCATTGGGTAGTGGCGCACCTGGGGTCAGATCAATCGGGTGCTTGACCTGGCAGTGCAGGGGAACCCCTGTGGGTGAGGTGAAGATGTCCCCGTACTCCTCCACGACCTTATCCATTTGTTGTTGTCGTGCAGAGGGGCCCTGTCTGGAGGTCGTGGCCACAGTCTTCTTCTTGCCCTGGGGCGGATCATCAGGAAAACGAATTTCCTGGTTTGGGAAATGAGCTTACTGCATTGTTTTGCAGTAACCAAAGAGATAGTCGTAGGAGGTGGTACCTCTGGTATCCTGTACAACTTATTTCCCAAAGTAATAATAACAGCACGAGGTCGAGACTCATACACGGCATGACGCTTCCACAAGTATGGTTGTCCTAATAATACATCAGAAACATCAATAGGAGCAACGTCACATAATACCTCATCCGTGAAGGGCTTGATGCTATAGGGAAGGCGGCACTGCTGGCTGACGCGGAGATCTCGTCCTTGGTGAAGCCACCCGATGGTGTATGGATGTGGGTGAGCTGTGGTCGGCAAGCCCAACGGCTTCACGACGTCTGCTGAAATGAGGTTCTTTTGGCTCTTACGGATCTTCAGGTTCCTCCTTCTGGATCTTCGTAGTGGCAACAATGGCATTGGGCTCCGCATCAATAATTTGTTTCCCTTTATCATTCCCCTTGTCAGGTTCTGATTCAGAGTTGGAGCATGCATCTGACTCAGAAGCCCACATCTCGGCCACCAGCGACTGCTTGGCCCGACACTCACTTGTGTTGTGAGTGGAGCTCTTATGGAACTCACACCACTTTCCCATGTCCTTCTTTGGCTTTGCGGTGTTGTTCTTTGCTTGTGGCTTCGACAGGTTGTCTTGAGTCGCCATGCCTTGGCTCTGTCCTTTGTTCTGTGGTTTGGGAGCACCTTTCCCTTGCTTTTGATTCGCAGATCCAAAGTCTCACTTCTTCTGTTTGAATTTCTGCTCAATCTTGGCAGCATACCAGTATGCCGTACCAAGCGAGGAGATGTCGAGGAACTCCATTTCCTCCTGAATGTATCTGTGCAGACAGTTGCGATACTTTAGCACCAAATGTTTCTCTGAATCTTTGATACCCAACTTTGTGCGTAGGGTATGGAACAGATTCGTCAGCTCGTGCACATCTTGATCCCTTTGTTGTCGCAGCGTGGTCCATTGTATGTACTTGTCCTCATGGCTCCCCACGGGATAGTACTGTTCCTTGACGGCGTCTCGGAAAGAATTCCAAGTTGGTACGGCCGAGAACAGAGAGGGTTCTGTCTGGTCCTTGTTCTCACAGTAGGTTTCCCACCAGTCCTTAACATGGGGGGTAGCTTTGAGGAGTGCAAAATAATCTTCTCCCGGTCTGAAAAGTCATGAACAGAGAAATATCCTTCTAATAGATTCAACCATCTATCTACGGCATCTGCGTCTATTTGACCCTCAAATATGGGAATGTAAAAATTTACTTGTACCTTAAAGGGAGTCGCAACTCCAGAGTGGCTACTGGATGCAGATGCGCCGCCGGTGGGCAGCCGTTGAAGGATCTGAACAAAGTTATCCATCATTGTGTTCCTTTGTTTTTCGAGGGCCTCCTCGAGCAATATTTTGATAGGATCTCCTGCTCCCTCATCTTTCTTTTCGTCCCCCATGGGCGTCCGTCGAGGTTTGCGAGGCTGATCTTGCAAAGGTTCCACCAGATCAAGCCCTAGCTCCTTATACCCCGACCTCGTTGGGGACATGCAAGGAAGGATCGAGAAAAAGCAGACCGCTCTGATACCACTGATCCGGATTTATGCAGGAACGCAACAGAATAAACACATAACCATAAATACAGAGATGCAGCGGAAATAACACTTCATTTCATTAATATCAAAGAACTGAAATTTGCTTACAGACAGAATGGAAATAAAACTAGCTAGGGCGCTGGTAGCTATCTCTGAGAAGAGATGTGGCGGCTACAGGCCTCTGAACTGAGTTACAATGAGGCTCGAGGGCCTATTTATTATTTATAAACAATGGGAAATCCTAAATAGCCAAAACCCTAACCCTAGGAGATGAAGCGCCAAAACTATGGGCCCCGTTTGGGTAAATTGGTGTTTCAACTTCCCAGGGGCGTAACTTTGGCATACGATCTTCGTTTGACGTGTACCATACCTCGTTAGAAAGATCTATCCGAGGACTAAAAATTTGGAATGGGCAACATCGGTCCATGGACCCATGTTGCCCTCCGTTTTCCCAAAAAACGTCGTTTAGGGCCTCAAAACGGCTCCGGAAGTTTAGGACCAGAAAAACTGCTAAAAATAGTAAACTGTGCCGAAACTGAAAAACTGAAATAGACAATGGTGGAGCCCCAAGTGGAATAGGCGGGTGACCACCATTATCCACATGG
>JAXQQM020079093.1:0-158064 GCA_034641835.2 Pinus albicaulis | reverse complement strand
CCATTAGTGACATATCAATGACACCCATCTTTCTCGTTATAAGAGTTTCTTCATTAGCATATAACTTTAGTTCTATTTACCTATTTTGGTTGTCTATAATATATCCCACATGGTTTCATGATATGAGAATGTCTCTAGGTAGGATTTAATTCTCTGCCTTGCATTGGCCAAATGTACATATTCATATCAGTCTTGTAAATGATTTAACTTATCATTTCTATTTTCTTACTTCCTTCAATGCTGTGCAGCTTTCTATCTCATGTATTTAATTCATGTAACAAGAATTCTTTACTTCTCAATTCATATTTCCCTTTTTAAAACAAAATGATTGCAGTTTACCTACATGCACTTCAATAAGGTATCTCTGCAATCTCAGCACTGTGCTTAATCACTATAAAATCTTCTAATTTCATAGCTGGTTTTTCATCTTCTAATTCTATCTTCCTATTTCATACAGAATTTGATTTATACTTCCACAAAAACAGATTAAAGTTACAACTTTAGTGATTTATGGGAGTAGTATAAATCTCCAGATTTAAACCATTAGCAGGTTTACAACTTCTGGATGATTTCCCCCCTAGTTCCTATTCCTACAAATATACAGAATTGAGAGGATTAAGTTCTTCTAAATAGTTCTATTGAATGTATGGAATATCAATTTCAGAATTTTTGAAGTACAATAACATCTACAGTGATTAATCATACTGCATGATAACAATTAATTCTTAAACATTCATAAAAATTGTGAGCATACCACTTCTGCAAATGACCAATCCTCCCAACCTTTGAGTTCTTTTATCCCCAGAACTCACCCTCGAGTTGAGATCATCTCCTAGAACAGACCAACCCCAATCTATGCTGGAGTAGCTTATTTAAGCTTCTTCTCCCCAAAGCCTATTTCTAATTCTGTGTCCATAATTATAGGATGCTTTTATTCCTGTTGTCACGTCTCCCAGACCCAGCTTTCTACACCTATACCATAACTCAGATATTCTCCGCTTTATGCGCCAGATAACCTTGATAGTTTTATACGGAATCACTTACAAATTTTGTATATTATCCGACATTTAATTTCTTTTTAGTACTTATAGGCAGCCCTGGAATATAAGAATTTCCATGAAGATTTTTGGCCTTGACCACCCCTCTTCTAAGTTCATCTAGTAGACTTATATAGCTATATATATTTTACTTTGTATTGCTCAGGTTTTTCTTTCCAGAGTTTTGTTTAATTCTAGATGATTTGCTAGGCCCTTCCTAACTTTCCAGTTTACAGGCCTTATAAAATTTTCAACATTTTAAAGTTTCAGCATCGAGGTATAGATGTGTGCATCCTCGCATACATCTATCTATCCTCAGTTAACCTCCATAGCTCCAACTACTTTCCCAGCAGTTTAAAGGGACGGTACACAGATGCTCTGTTCCTTGCATTTTTACATATGCTTACAATCTTACTTCACACAAACTTTTATCACACACTAGATTGTTCAATAGGATTTCCCCCTTATTTTACTGTTACAACATTCAACATGTGTGACACTCTGGTACAGATTCAACTGTTCCATGTGAAAACTAGGAAACAGATCCTCTTGCTTCAATCAAATGGTGGTAGAGGATACTGAACTGGATAGTTTAGAATTCTTAGTATTTGATCTTCATCCTTAATTAGGGTTCAACTTCTACTTTCATATGATTACCCTTACATTTAGTAGAATAGTTTAAATTCTAACTGTTACAATTCTCTCCATTGAAATATACATACTGAACCCCATACGACATCTGTTGTTTCATTGCTATTGTCATTGTGTGTCTGTTAACATTTTCTATTTCTACACACAGAAATTAAATACTCCTTTAAAAGATAGCAAGCTATACCTATACATAGTTATTATATTGGCTGTTCAATTGATCTATCATCTCCAATCTCATTATTACAAGGTACTCATCCCTACACCCAACCATTTGTCTCTACTATCACTAGCTGTAGTTGCAATTACATGAGATACTGAACCATTAATCCATCTAACAGTTGCATAATGCAACATAACATAACAATTCATAATTTCCATAATGAACTATAACATCACAATCTCATAACTTACATAAAGGAACTATAACATCACAATTTCATAACTTGCATAAAGGAACTATAACATCACAATTTCATAAAACAGGGATATGTTTAACACAGACTTACAGATATCTCCAAATTTATGCATGCACAACTCTACTATGACCAGTCCTCCCAACCTTAGAATCCTCTTTATCTCCCTGGATTCACCCTCGAGCAGAGATCCTCCCAGAACAGACTAACCTCAATCTGTTCTGGAGCAGCTTATTTAAGCTGTGCTTTCCCCAAAGCCTGTTTCCAATTCTGCGTCCAGAATTTCAGGATGCTTTATTCCTGTTTAGCCTAGGCTTCCCATTTTGGGACTCTTTAAAGCTGCTTTAAGCTTTTCCTCAGCTTTTCCAGCTTTTTTTCTCACCTCTTCCCAACTACTCCTCTTCATTGGGGAAATTTAGATTTTTCCTCAAAATCTAAATTAGAAATAATTTCTTTCAAGGATTTTTTGAAAGATTTGGGGAAAGTCTTTTTCCTTTTCCATTACCTCATGGATTAGGCATGTGATCTCACTTTCTCATCTGGTCATAGTGCATGCACAATATTTTATTTATTTTTTCATAATTAAGTATTTAACCATATCCACATAACAATTATCCATTGGGGTCCACTCCCCTATGGATGTATGTTCAAATGTCTAATTTGAAAAGCATAGAACTTGGGGGTGTTACATATTCCCCCTCTGAAAGTAAACACCGTCCTCGGTGTTGACAACTATCTACTTAGTTTATTTTGAACATAATTATGAATGCTGTTCCATCATCTTAGCTTCTCTGTTCCATGTAGCTTTTCAGCAGTAAAGTGCTCCACTGCACCTTTACTCTAGCTACTGTTCGTTTTCGCAATTCAATTCCTTCTCGCTTTCATCTTTGAAGTGACTCTGGAAGGAAATTCCTCTTCTGGTTCCACCTGGACCACATTTCAAATCAATCATGTGAGAAGCATCATGTAAAAATTAATTTTTTTTTTTTTTTTTTTTTCAACATGGAACATATCAGGAAATTTACTATGCAAGGGTAAGGCAAATTTGTAAGCCATTAGTTTCCCCCCTTTTCAACACCTTCCTCTGTGTTACACTTTAACATTGACTTTTTCAACTTTGACAAAGATTTCTTCTTTGTTTTTGCTTTGTTTCCAGCAGAGGACTCTCCTGCTTTATGCAGTTGCTTTTCTTTCTACTTCTTTGCAAGAAGTCTGTCTAGAAATATTTTATTCTGTTTTCCCTGTCCACAATTCATACCAATGTAAGAATCTCAGGTACATACAATTGATCATCCACAACAACATTCTGCATTTCAATAACTTAAGAATTTCAGTTATTAGTCAAACCGTTCAGGTTCATAATAGTTTAGTGCACTTTTAGTACACTACTT
Source organism: Pinus albicaulis (assembly GCA_034641835.2). Classification (NCBI taxonomy): domain Eukaryota; kingdom Viridiplantae; phylum Streptophyta; class Pinopsida; order Pinales; family Pinaceae; genus Pinus; species Pinus albicaulis. The sequence continues at coordinate 154,572 of JAXQQM020079093.1, read as the reverse complement.
ATCCTTTCTTGTTTCTTTACGGAGGTTTTTTCCTCCCTCAACTTGGTCCAATTCAGCTTTTCTGGAGTTTTTAGGTGATTTATCTTCACCTTTTTCCTTCTTGTTTCCCGAGTGTACAATTTCTTGTTACACACTTGGCTAAACAATTTGAAATTTTTTCATTAGTACTCATAAATGAATGAAAATAATTGTACTATATGCATGATTATGCTTACCCTTTTTCAATTCATAGCTGTACTTCCAGTACTTTCTCTTTTTTTTCTTTTAGGCAGCTGTGTGATTTCACACTATTTCCCTATCTGACTCAGGAAATTTAAATTAAATAAAATTTATATCAACAAAATTTTATAGTGTGAATACATATAATTCCTATCATTCATCACATTCACAAGTCTTACTACTTGATAATAAATTTGACACAGTTTCCCCTCTTCAAAGAATCACCAGATTTGATGCCTTTACTTGTAATTGTATATTCCTGCTTTACTAATTCCAATGATGATTCACCAAGTTTATCAATATGTGAATTTCACTAATCATTACAAATCAATCCCTGGTGTATATATGTTTTCAATTCTACCTTAGCTAGCCCACCTTGGAACTTCGATTTATCTCTTCATTCATTCGTAATTCAATGAAATGGATTTGCATTACATTATTTAATATGCAATGATCCACAGTTACTAAACCAACTATTTACTGTGTTTATAACTCGTACTTAAGTTTACCACTTCATTATTTTCTATGTATCTGAGCTAAAATATGTTTATCACAAAATATTTTAGTCATGACTTAAATATACTTGTCTTGAACCTCATCTTGGAAATTTTTTCCACATTATACTTTTACCACTTAATCTACCACAATAGTGTCCTTCCACCTTACTTGCAACTTTTAAGGTGAATTCACTTTTAATACTCCTTAGTGAATTATTTCTTCTCCCTTAATCCCGTGGGGATAACGTTTGAAATTTACTGACTGAAATAAATTATCATGTATGAAGATATTATATTCTTACAACTCAACGGAGTTAATAATTATAACATATAACAAGATCACCTATATTTATAATGTTAATTGTAGATTTAACTTGTGTCCCACGTGCAGTTTGTTTATATTCAGTTCCACCACACTCTAGTGGGGTTCCCCTTGGTAATTACCTATTTGTCTGAATACTAAGTTCCGAAGTTATGTAATTTCTCACTATGCCATTCTAATAACATTAAATGTTACCCCAGTTCACGTTAACCCCTGCACATAAAATTCTAAGCTTCTTATAAAATTCTTATATCCCTATGTGCTCATCTTTTTCGACCCCACATAGGGTACTATATATAAAACATCGCAACCATATATTTAAAATATTAATTCTATATACATATGTCTCTTATAGGTCAATACCTAATACATATATGTAATTATATAAACCATCTAAATAATTAATATATATGTCATCTTTTAGATACCCATGAATATATTTCGTTGGACAACATTATCTTGGTTGCACATCCCTTTTCCTTTTATAACCCATATATATATATCCATCTGTCTTTATGGACAATTTGAAAGCGCTTATATATATATAAACGCGGCATGTACTATATACTAAAGTGCACTACTAAATTATTCAAATAAAGTGCCATTATATTAAATCCCACTTATTAACTTTAACTAAAGTGTAAGTTATTACTTACAATTAAAAGGCCACTTTATTAAATCCAATATATAGATACATCTACATATATATATTTAATTATTCTACCCCTAAAATCTGATGGGCAACTTTATGCAATCCAATATATACATATGTATTTATATATGTATTTATATATAGTTATGTGGGTATTTGATACTAGGTACATATCCCCTCAACAACAACAAAATTTGTAACACCTCCAGTTTTTACAACAATTTTTTTTTTTTTTTTTTTTTCTACCCTCTAACATTTTGCTCATCATAACAACATTTAACATTCCAACTAAATTTCTTGAACCCAAATTTAGCTATACATATATATTCTCATGAGATTTTTTTGTTTATAGTTTATAGCTATACATACATATTCTCTAATAATCTTTTCCATTATATATTCAATACATATACCAATGGCATACATATTCTCGAATAATCCTTCCCATTATATATTCAATACATATACCATTGAGTCCACCCACCGAACTCGACTATGTGTACTGCAGTCTTATATATAGAGCGCTCCCTTTTTTTTTCCTTCTTGAATCTATATCTATAAGTATATATATTTCATGAAATATATATATATAACACTTATATGGATTCGATATATATCTTCGAGCTTATATAGATGACATTTATATATATATATATATATAATACTTATATATGCGACCCTTTTTAATGATGAATTAATTTTATGTTCATAGAACCGATATCATATTCATGATATCTTACCTTTGACCTTAGTGTTGAACTCGCACACCGTAGGCGCCACACTATTCCACGTGTTAATATGACTGGTTACGTGCCACCTGTGTTGAACCCCATATTAACACATTGAAATTTTTGTCATTATTCAACCGTATTATCACTTTGAAATTTTCGTCATCATTTATGTTACAGGTATTCGTTTATGAAGGAAATCGACGATGAGTTCACGGCGATGAGACGGATAAGTTTCATTTCCGAGATTCGGCCTTGGGATTGTGCCACGTTAGCATGTTAACTTCAGATTATAACGGTGGTTCTACTACTGATCACGCAACATTATACCAAACCCTAACCCTAACGCCTGGTGGGTTTATTTTATTTTATTGTGTTTCTTTCCCGTCTCTACGTCGCCATGTAGATGTTTCACAATTTTTTTCTTTTTATTCTTACTCACGCTACTGTCTGTCATGATTTCTGATCGCGATGCATGTGAAATCTACTTTTGGGGATCTCCGTCTGGGTTACGTGTGCGAGCTCATTCTGGGTTCTGTTGGTTTTCTTGTGCAGAGACGACGCCTCACACTGGAGATGAGGTACCCGACGCCGAAGTTGCAGGTTCCTGTCCCTGCACAGCACTACGTGTAGTGTTGTTGGTTGTGTTCCTACTTAGCTCAGTACAGAGCGAACGACCCACTGTAGTTTAGTACTTTAATTGAAGTGCTTTACACAAACGGGTACCAGGCTATCGACGAACTGGATTATTTCCCAAATCGTGGTTTGGAATTCTCCGCGAGTGAGTACAATGGGATTAGGGTTTCATACCCTTACACATTTCCTCGGGGACCTCTACTAACTGACCCTTATGCCAGCTATTCCTATATAATTTGTCTTGGTTCCCGTTGAATATCATTTGGGACTGGGATGATGGTTTTTCTTCCCCGAGTGCTCTGAGGGCGCAGATCTTCCTATGGGGTTTTATTTTTTTTCTTCGTTGATACCGGAGTGTCATAATCGTTTGGAGATGGGTAAGTCCATGCGTATCATTCTCTTGTTCTCTTCGTTCTGCAATTTGTTGGATGTGGGTAGACCCTCCTGAATTTAACTTGGTTGTGAACGCGTTTATGCAGATCGCCGCCTGTTCGCAGCTTCCCTGGTCACTCCATGGGACGGCCTTCCCCTGGCTGCCGTGCTACCCGTTTAATTTGCATTTCCTGTTTGTATTATATTTTTTTCTTGCTTGGTTTTCCACCGGCCACAGTAGCCTTGTTTCAGATGATTCACCAGTGCAACCAGGTGCTAATAGAGACTTACGTTTTGTTTATTTATCGATGCTGGCCTAGCCCTGGTGTTTTTATTTTGTTTTTACAATTCCCTGTGATGCCGCTTTCACTGTAACTCTGAAGGTGCAGATAATAAATAATCTCCAGCACCTAGGTATGATGGATAGAGTTAATAGTAGTTCAGATGTAGGTTTGGAATGTTATGCTTTCCATATTTCGAGTTTTATTCTAAATGCAGACTCTATATCATATGCAGAATAACCCCAGAAAGCCGAGAATATTAACAACCCTCCCTTCGCGGAAATAGTAGTGCAACGCCCCCATTGCATAAAACGTCGAATCGGCTTTAGGGTTTGACAGGTTTTGACTGGGCGCCAAGTCGCCTCCTATTTGGCCCTACACATATACTCTTCTCATCTAATTTATTCGTATATCAATGGTGTATTCCCCACGAGTGCTTGATTTTTATTTAACGGCGTTTAAGTTTTGTTTGTCGTTGCATATACTGATATATATATATTGCCCATAGTTTTGGTTCGCGGCCTTTATAATCTGTATTCCATGCCCTGTGTACATCTATGGCCCCGATAGGGCTTGAATAGGTGGCGTAAAGTTAAACTAATTCAGTCGATATGATATTTGTCACGGGATTGAATTTAACTTTAGGAATGCAATACATTTATTCCTATAAAATCTTGCTCTGAGCCCGCGGCACCTTCATTTTTTTTTCATGTCATATAAATATGATTTATATACATATGTGTCCTTTTTGTTTTCTAAATAGCCCATATATATAGTCGAGCTTACCAAGGCCTACTTTCATTAAATTTTAATACTTGATAACATATATGTGTTTTGGTAAATACCTATTCATGTATGCGATATTTCATTTGACGCTGCTCGTTAATCATAGACTTTATATATATATCCCTACCATTTATTTCAGAGATTAGGAACAAAATTAAAATATAAAATGTTCTCTAATGGCTATGAGTACGATAACCCTTCTATAGTAGCGATTTGCTTTGGAGTTTAATGAGAAGTACAATTATATGTTCTAGAATCCATACTCTTAAATTCTACTTTTCTTTTAAGGTATGCAAATATGAGGTTAATAGTACTTGACTAGAGAACATAAATTATAAGTCAAGTAATTTTTTTTTTTTTTTGTATCATGTATACTTCAGTTCTGTTATAATGTTTTTCTAACATATTTCTGAGCACATATAGTCACATGGTTGATTATAGATATGGATTCAATAGTCATTATGTCCTATAACTCAATTATAGCTTTAGTTTGTGACTATGATGCTTAAATCAGGAACTTGAAATAGATTTCAAACCATAATGTACTCTATACTTACTATACATGGTATATTACTTCTGGGGAATAGAATTTCTTTTCAAGCTATGGAATGTTAACATGTCAAAGCAGACATCTTTGCTTTTCTTCCATGATATCTCTAGATTGATTAATATACCTATGAGTATAAAATTTCACAGTTATATACATATATGAGGTAGGTAATATTCAATTTCCTAGCATGATTTCCAATGTCCAAGTTCATTTTATTTACTTTCAGTAGTTGGTATTTATACCAGACATCTCTAGTAGTGCTATATTGTTCCTCTAGCAGAATTCATAAGCATAAAGATCACAATTGTGCCTACCATGAACAAACAATATTTAATCATCTGTAGGGCTTAAGTAACTTCAGATTTAAACCACCCTTGGTTTAGAGATTCTGGAGTTTCTACCCTAGGGATTTTCTGGTCTACAATTAAACAAAATCTAGAGGGTGAATGCCTAAAGATAGATTCTGTTAAATGTATTACTAAAGTTTTCATTATCATAAAATATAATTTTATATGTAGCCAATTCATACGATAATAAGACATAGTAACAAGGATTTCAGAGCATACCACAAAATCTGCAAAATGACCAACCTCCCACCACAGAACAACCTTGACTCTTATCTCTAGAATTTCCCTTTTCTATGTATCTAGGGAATAAATAAAATTTATTTTTCTCTTGTTTTTCATCACAGTAAGGAACACTTAGTTTAGCAGTTTTAAGAATGGAAATCATCCTTCTATACTCCTTGCAGTCTTTGCTCGACATCCGCATGTCCTCATACTACTCTCATATCAATGGTTCTACTTCATCACCATCTGTTACATGTATACTTGAAAGTATATCCAAGATAATTGTATACTTGAAGTAATATTTTTAATATTCATAAAATCTATAACAGTTTACTAGTTCTTTGTGAGCACCTATCTTGCCCAATTTTTGAACTTGGGCTCCGATACCATTTGTCACGTCTCCCAGACCCAGCTTTCTACACATATAACATAACTCAGATATTCTCTGCTTTATGCGCCAGATAACCTTGATAGTGTTATACTGAATCACTTTCAAGTTCAGTCTATTATCCGGCATTTAATTTCTTTTCAGTACTTATAGGCAGCCATGGAATATAAGAATTTCCATGAAGATTTTTGGCCTTGACCTCCCCTCTTCTCAGTCCATCTATTAGACTTATATAGCTATATATATTTTACTTTGTATTTCTCAGGTTTTTCTTTTCAGAGTTTTGTCCAATTCTAGATGATTTGCTAGGCCCTTCCTAACTTTCCAGTTTACAGGCCTTATAAAATTTTCAACATTTTAAAGTTTCAGCATCGAGGTATAGATGTGTGCATCCTCGCATACATCTATCTATCCTCAGTTAACCTCCATAGCTCCAACTATTTTCCCAGCAGTTTAAATGGACGGTACACAGATGCTCTGTTCCTTGTATTTTTACATATGCTTACAATCTTACTTCACACAAACTTTTATCACACACTAGATTGTTCAATAGGATTTCCCCCTTATTTTACTGTTACAACCTTCAACATGTGTGACACTCTGGTACAGATTCAACTGTTCCATGTGAAAACTAGGAAACAGATCCTCTTGCTTCAATCAAATGGTGGTAGAGGATACTGAACTGGATAGTTTAGAATTCTTAGTATTTGATCTTCGTCCTTACTTAGGGTTCAACTTCTACTTTCATATGATTACACTTACATTTAATAGAATAGTTTAAATTCTAACTGTTACAATTCTCTCCCTTGGAACGTACATACTGAACCCCATACGACTATCACAGGGTTATTGTTTCTTACTTTCTGTTATTGGTTCTCGATGATTGTTAACATTTTCTGTTCCTACACAGAAATTAAATACTCCTTTAAAAGATAGCAAGCTATACCTATACATAGTTATTAGATTGGTTGTTCAATTGATCTATCATCTCCAATCTCATTATTACAAGGTACTCATCCCTACACCCAACCATTTGTCTCTACTATCAATAGCTGTAGTTGCAATTACATAAGATACTGAACCATTAATCCATCTAACAGTTGCATAATGCAACATAACATAACAATTCATAATTTCCATAATGAACTATAACATCACAATTTCATAACTTGCATAAAGGAACTATAACATCACAATTTCATAAAACAGGGATATGTTTAACACAGACTTACAGATATCTCCAAATTTATGCATGCACAACTCTACTATGACCAGTCCTCCCAACCTTAGAATCCTCTTTATCTCCCAGGATTCACCCCCGAGCAGAGATCCTCCCAGAACAGACTAACCTCAATCTGTTCTGGAGCAGCTTATTTAAGTTGTGCTTTCCCCAAGCCTGTTTCCAATTCTGCGTCCAGAATTTCAGGATGCTTTATTCCTGTTTAGCCTAGGCTTCCCATTTTGGGACTCTTTAAAGCTGCTTTAAGCTTTTCCTCAGCTTTTCCAGCTTTTTCTCACCTCTTCCCAACTAATCCTCTTCATTGGGGAAATTTAGATTTTTCCTCAAAAATCTAAATTAGAAATAATTTCTTTCAAGGATTTTTGAAAGATTTGGGGAAAGTCTTTTTCCTTTTCCATTACCTCATGGATTAGGCATGTGATCTCACTTTCTCATCTGGTCATAGTGCATGCATAATATTTTATTTATTTTTCATAATTAAGTATTTAACCATATCCACATAATAATTATCCATTGGGGTCCACTCCCCTATGGATGTATGTTCAAATGTCTAATTTGAAAAGCATAGAACTTGGGGGTGTTACATATTCCCCCTCTGAAGGTAAAAACCGTCCTCGGTGTTGACAACTAGTTAATTATGAATGTTGTTCCATCATCTTAGCTTCTCTGTTCCATGTAGCTTTTCAGCAGTAAAGTGCTCCACTGCACCTTTACTCTAGCTACTGTTCGTTTTCGAAATTCAATTCCTTCTCGCTTTCATCTTTGAAGCGACTCTGGAAGGAAATTCCTCTTCTGGTTCCACCTGGACCACATTTCAAATCAATCATGTGAGAAGCATCATGTAAAAATTAAATTTTTTTTTCATCAAGGAGACATGAAACATATCAGGAAATTTACTATGCAAGGGTAAGGCTAATTTATAAGCCATTAGTTTCCCTCCTTTCCAACACCTTCCTCGGTGTTACACTTTAACGTTGACTTTTTCAACTTTGACAAAGATTTCTTCTTTGTTTTTGCTTTGTTTCCAGCAGAGTACTCTCCTGCTTTATGCAGTTGCTTTTCTTTCTACTTCTTTGCAAGAAGTCTGTCTAGAAATCTTTTATTCTGTTTTCCCTGTCCGCAATTCATACCAATGTAAGAATGTCAGGTACATACAATTTATCATCCACAACAACATTCTGCATTTCAATAACTTAAGAATTTCAGTTATTAGTCAAACCATTCAGGTTCATAATAGTTTAGTGCACTTTTAGTACACTACTTATCCTTTCTTGTTTCTTGAGTGAGGTTTTTTCCTCCCTCAACTTGGTCCAATTCAGCTTTTCTGGAGTTTCTAGGTGATTTATCTTCACCTTTTTCCTTCTTGTTTCGAGAGTGTACAATTTCCTGTTACACACTTGGCTAAACAATTTGACAATTTTTCATTAGTGCTCATAAATGAATGAAAATAATTGTACTATATGCATGATTATGCTTACCCTTTTTCAATTCATAGCTGTACTTCCAGTACTTTTTCATTTTTTTCTTTTAGGTAGCTGTGTGATTTCACACTATTTCCCTATCTGACTCAGGAAATTTAAATTAAATAAAATTTATATCAACAAAATTTTATAGTGTGAATACATATAATTCCTATCATTCATCACATTCACAAGTCTTACTACTTGATAATAAATTTGACAAAGTTTCCCCTCTTCAAAGAATCACCAGATTTGATGCCTTTACTTGTAATTGTATATTCCTGCTTTACTAATTCCAATGATGATTCACCAAGTTTATCTATATGTGAATTTCACTAATCATTACAAATCAATCCCTGGTGTATATAGGTTTTCAATTCTACCTTAGCTAGCCCACCTTGGAACTTCGATTTATCCCTTCATTCATTCGTAATTCAATGAAATGGATTTGCATTACATTATTTAATATGCAATGATCCACAGTTACTAGACCAACTATTTATTGTGTTTATAACTCGTACTTAAGTTTACCACTTCATTATTTTCTATGTATATGAGCTAAAATATGTTTATCACAAAATATTTTAGTCATGACTTAAATATACTTGTCTTGAACCTCATCTTGGTAATTTTTCCACATTATACTTTTTCCACTTAATCTACCACAATAGTGTCCTTCCACCTTTTAATGTGAATTCACTTTTAATATTCCCTAGTGAATTATTTCTTCTCCCTTAATCCCATGGTTATAAAGTTTGAGTTTTACTAACTGAAATAAATTATCATGCATGAAGATATTATATTCATACAACTCAACAAGGTTAACATTATAACAAGATCACCTATATTTATAATGTTAATTAGATTTAATCAAGGTCCCAATGCGCTTGTTTATATTCAACCACCACACTCTAGTGGGGTTCCCCTTGGTAATTACCTATTTGTCTGAATACTAAGTTCAGAAGTTATGTAATTTCTCACTATTCCATTCTACTAACATTAAATGCCAGTTCACGTTAACCCCTGCACATAAAATTCTAAGCTTCTTATAAAATTCCTATATCCCTATGTGCTCATCTTTTTCGACCCCACATAGGGTACTATATATAAAACATCGCAACCATATATTTAAAATATCAATTCTATATACATATGTCTCTTATAGGTCAATACGTAATACATATATATAATTATATAAACCATCTAAATAATTAATATATATGTCATCTTTTAGATACCCATGAATATATTTCGTTGGACAACATTATCTTGGTTGCACATCCCTTTTCCTTTTATAACCCATATATATATATATATATCCATCTGTCTTTATGTACAATTTGAAAGCGCTTATATATATATAAACGCGGCATGTACTATATACTAAAGTGCACTACTAAATTATTCAAATAAAGTGCCATTGTATTAAATCCCACTTATTAACTTTAACTAAAGTGTAAGTTATTACTTACAAATAAAAGGCCACTTTATTAAATCCAATATATAGATACATTTACATATATATATTTAATTATTCTACACCTAAAATCTGATGGGCAACTTTATGCAATCCAATATATACATATGTATTTATATATGTATTTATATATAGTTATGTGGGTATTTGATACTATGTACATATCCCATCAACAACAAAATTTGTAACACCTCCAGCTTTTACAACTTTTACACCGAATTTTTTTCCCATTAGTGACTATCAATGACACCCATCTTTTGTTATAAGATTTTCTTCATTAACAGAATTTTAGTTATATTTACCTATTTTGGTTGTCTATAATATATCCCACATGGTTTCATGATATGAGAATGTCTCTAGGTAGGATTTCATTCTCTGCCTTGTATTGGCCAAGCCATGCATATTCATATCAGTCTTGTAAATGATTTAACTTATCATTTCTATTTTCTTACTTCCTTCAATGCTGTGAAAATTTCTATCTCATGTATTTAATTCATGTAACAAGAATTATTTACTTCTCAATTTATATTTTCCTTTTTAAAACAAAATGATTACAGTTTACCTACATGCACTTCAATAAGGTATCTCTGTAATCTCAGCACTGTGCTTAATCACTATAAACTCTTCTAATTTCATAGCTGGTTTTTCATCTTCTAATTCTATCTTACTATTTCATATAGAATTTGATTTGTATTTCCACAGAAACAGATTAAAGTTACAACTTTGGTGATTTATGGGAGTAGTATCAATCTCCAGATTTAAACCATTAGCAGGTTTAGAACTTCTGGATGATTTTCCCCATAATTCCTATTCCTACAACTATACAGAATTGAGAGGATTAAGTTCTTCTAAATAGTTCTACTAAATGTATGGAATATCAATTTCAAAATTTTTGAAGTACAATAACATCTACAGTGATTAACCATACTGCATGATAACAAGTAATTCTTAACCATTCATAAAAATTGTGAGCATACCACTTCTCCAAATGACCAATTCTCCCAACCTTGGAGTTATTTTATCCCCAGAACTCACCCTCGAGTTGACATCATCTCCTAGAACAAACCAACCCCAATCTATTCTGGAGTAGCTTATTTAAGCTTCTACTCCCCAAAGTCTGTTTCTAATTCTGTGTCCAGAATTATAGGATGCTTTTATTCCTGTTTGCCTAGGCTTCTCTTATTTAGGGACTTTTAACGCTGCTTTCTACTTTTCCAGGTTTTTACCTCTTCCCAACTACTTTCCAACTCATTGGGGAAATCTAGATTTTTCCTCCCTCTTCTGCTGTCTCCCTCTATTCCTCCCTCTCCCCCCCGCCCTCCCTCTCCCCCCCGCCCTCCCTCTCTCTGCCTCACCCCCCATCCCTCTCTCTCCCTCACCCTATCTCCCTCTCTTTCTCCCTCCCTCTCCCTCTCTCACTCTCCCCCCTTTCCCTCCCTCCCTCCCTCTCTCACTCTCCCCCCTTTCCCTCCCTCCCTCCCTCTCTCACTCCCTCCCTCTGTCCCTCCGTCCCTCTCTCCATAAATCTCTCTCCCCCTCTCTTCCCCCTCTCCCCCTCTCTACCCAATCTCTCCCTCCATATATCTCCCTCTCCCTCTCCCACCCTCTCCCTCTCGCTCTCCCTATCTATCTCCCCCCCTCTCTCTCTCCCTACCCCCCTCTCTCTCTCCGTCACCCTATCTCCCTCTCTCTCTTCCTCCCTTCATCTCTCTCCCTATCCCTCTCCCCCCATCTCTCTCTCCCCTCTCTCTCCCTCTCTCTCTCTATCTCTCCCTGTCCCTGTCCCTGTCCCTCTCCATATATCTTTTCCTCTCTCTCCCTGTCCCTGTCCCTCTCCCTCTCCATATATCTTGTCCTCTCTCTCCCTCCCCCTATCTCCCCCTCAATCTCTCTCCCTTCCTCTCTCACTCCCTACATCTCTCTCTTTCTCCCTCTCTCTTGCCCCCACTCTCTTCCCCCTCTCTCCCCCTTTCTCCGCTCACCCTCTCTCCCTCTCTACCCCCTCTCTCCCTCTCCCTCCCTCTCTCTATCTCTCTCCCCACCTTTCTCTCTCCCCCCTCTCTTCCTCTCACGGCTCTCTCTCCCCCATCTCTCCCTCTCCCACTCTCTCTCTCCTTCTCCCCCTCCCTCTCCCACTCTCTCTCTCCTTCTCCCCCTCCCTCTCCCCCTCTCCCTCCCATCCCCTCTTCCTCCCCCTCCCTCAATCTCTCTCCCTACCTCTCTCACTCCATCCATCTCTCTATCTCTCCCTCTCTCTCTATCTCACTCTCTCTCTCTCCCCGGCCCCCTCCCTCCCCACCACTCTCTTCCCCCTCTCTCCCCTCACCTTCCCTCTCCCCCGTCTCTCTCCCCCGCTCACTCCCTTCCTACCCCCCTCATTCCCTCCCTCCCTCCTTGCCCCCCTATCTCTCCCTCTCTCCCTCTCCCTCTCTCTCCCCTTTCTCTCCCTTCATCTATGTCTCTCTCTCTCTCTTTCTCTCTTTCTCTCTCTCTCTCATTCTCCTCCTCCTTCGCCACCTCCCTCTCCCTCTCTCCCTCCTCTCAATCTTTCTCTCTCTCTTTCTCCCCATCATACCACCTCTCTCCTTCCCTCCCTCTCCCTCTCTCTCCCTCTCTCTCCCTTTCTCTATCCCTCTTGCTCCCTCCCTCTCAATCACACTCTAAAAAAACCAATATACATATAAAACCCCACTTTAACATATATTGTAACATATATTGTAAAGAAGAGTAGCCTCTAAAAACCTTGAACTTAATGTTAAAAAAAAATGTAATAACAATATCATCTTTGTGACTAGCTTCTAAAGCTTTATATTGACTTAAAGAACAAGCAAGAAAACAAAATTGAAGAGTAATATGAAACGAATAGAAATATTTACATTTTAAACATAATATACTATAATATTGCATAATAATTTTGGAGGCATTTTACTATAAAGGTAGCCTTTAATAAAATAAACTAGATGTTGTTTTTCTCATAGTAGTAATAAATGACTCGAAAGAAAAGTTGCACAGTTAAAGTTTCTTAGAAAAAACACGTAGTTTAAATTTTTCACACATTTAAATCAAAAAAGTGATGCAGGATTCACTTTTAATTAGTTCCAAGGAAAGAAAAATTTTGAAAAAAATTAATATATAATTAGTTCCAACGAAATAGAAATTATTAACAAAATTAATATATAATCAATACTTCAAAAATAAGTCTACATTTAAAAAAACCTTAACTTAATTAATACTAACCTGGCTTCGAGGACTGTAAATACCAGCAACTGCAAATAAATAATGAGGCATTTTTCATCTGCTGCATCTTCGGGCATCTGCTACACCTTCGCAAATAAAATAATATTCTATGAATAATTTTTCTTACATAAGCTACATCAAATTCAATAAACATTATATAGAGCCATTTGAGTGTAAAGGTGGATTTAAAAAAAAGAAACTAGACATTGTTTTTCTCGCCGTCGAAATAAATGAGAAGAAAGAGAAGGAAAGCACGAGAAAAGGAAAAAGGAACCCTACTCAGAGCACAGAGATGGGATCCAACAATGAAAACCAACTGATGGAAATGCTCAACCCTAACAACATTCTTAACCCTGAAGCTACTTCCATTTTATCATGGAGACTCTTAACCTATAAATAAACTTCCACTTTATTACAATACCAAGGCTTATGATTATCACTTACCCAAAAACCATAACAAATTATATGGTAAAAATAATATATATATAATGTTAATTTAATTATATGACCATCATTTTTTAATTAAATTTAAAAGAAAAAATACATTAAATCCTAATCCTTTGTCTTGATCACTATTAAATATTTTCTACTTATTAATTATTGATGATTTCTTGAGACGTGCTCTACCCACTTATGTGGGGTACAAATTTCAAGCATAAATATTTAACATTTAACATTTATATGTCCACTAAATTATTATAAAAGTAATAAATAAAATTAAAAGTAATAAATAAAATGTTAAAGGTAATATAAAACCTCTAAACATTTAAATGTTGGCTCAATAAATAATAAAAAGTTAAAGTTAGAGTCAATTTGTTATATGTAAAGTATGTTATTAACTTGTGAATAGGTTTTGTTACCATGCCATGGGCCAATACAATGTCACTTCTTTCACAATGGAAATATTTTATAGCAATATGACATGATTCTTAATCATGGAAATTCAACCCCAATTTATGGTCGATATTATTAGCATGCAAATAGGATTTGTTATAATATCATGGGTCAATACGATGGTTTATCAATACCACATGGCCAATAACCATAACTTATTTCACAATCAAGATATTTTAAAATATTTTATTTTAATTTAATTTTATAACATTTTCTTAATTAATTCTAAAAGGAAAAATGTTATCATTACCTTTGAGATATATATAAACCCTCTATCGTATATTCTCGTAGAAATTAAATCAAATTTTCAATAAAATAAAAAATCAGAATACTTTTATATATAAAGATGTGAAATATATATAATATAAATAATATTACTAAGAAGCAACATAAATTCATCTTAACTAAGCATCCAAGTGATGAAAGCAAACAAATTAACTAACAATTATATATATATATATATATATATATATATATATATATATTATGTTAAAAAAAAGTGTGATATATCTTTAATTATAGTAATTTAACCTCTCTCTTTTTTTATATAGCTTTATGTGATGTATTAATTTTATAATAATTCTCTCATAATAATAATTTGTTAATTTTTATATGGGTAAATTTTATTTTCAAATATTTAAAGCGTGAATAAATTTTCAAATTTCATAATGAGGGTGTGGATTCTAGTAAGAAAACAACAAAGTTCCACCAAATTCAAAATAGTAAAGAAAAGATGTTAAAAAGAGAAGAGGATTTGAAGAATTTTTCAAAAAATTGAAAATAGTAAAGGAAATATGTTAAAAAGGGAAGAGGATTTGAAGACATTCATGGTGAGGGGCGCTTGAAAATTAATTTGAAAAACCATTAATTTTAATTATGCAATATGCAAGGAAAATGCTATAATACAAGTTATAATATTAATAATTACTAATACGGTGTAGACATATATATTAAATGGTTGGTAAATGTAAATAATGATACATCCATTATACTCATCAAAACATTTATCTTTGCTAAATTTCAAAAAAGTTATTAAAATTAGCTAAAATTTATCTTTATTTTCAATTATTATTACCATCAATTAAAAAAAATAGCATAAACATATCCACATCTAAAAAAACATGTAACAACATTTGAGAGTGTAACCTTTTGTGATCCATATCATAGTATAATAAATCTTCTGCTAAATCACATAAGAAATTATAGAATAGACATTGAATACCTATAATAAATGGAAAATTAGATGTTAAAGAAATATTAAAATAAATATTACACATTTTGTAAACTAAAATTCATAAAATTAGACATTGAAAATCAAAAACACCATCAACCATAAAAACAAAAAAAGCCAAGAAAAAAAAAAACAAACATCATCATAAAAATAATAAAATATAAAAAAATAATAAATAAAGACTAAATAAAAAAGATAAAAAATAAAAAGATGTATAAAAAAAAAAAAAAAAAAATATAGAGTAAAACTTGGTCGACATAAGACATATTATTTAAAATTTATAATTGTAAATTAACAAAATAAATGAAGAAACCTAAGAACCATCAAACCTACTAAATGACTGTAACAATAAATAAGTATTTATATAACTATATCAATAACTATATCAAGCATAAACCTTTTCTCAATCTCAACAACGTTCCTAAATTTAGGGTGATGGAAATTCTCAACCCTAACAACATTCTTAACGTTGAAGTTACTTCCACCTTATCATGGAGACTCTTAACCTTTAAATAAGCTTCCACTTTGTTACAATACCAAGGGTTATGATTACCACTTACCCCAAAACTATAACAGATTATATGGTCAAAGATATTTTATATATATTTTTTTATATTAATTTAATTTTTTTTTTGCTAAATTGTGCTAATTCTATTATATAAACATAAAGTTACAAAACTGCCACGGTTCAGCTGTGGGAGCCTGAAACCGGGCTTGAAGTCCAAGTTCTATCCATATGAAGAACTGCCCAGAGTTACACCGCCCTTTAGATGGGAAACCGGTGGAGAGTCTATTACATTCAACATGAAAAAACTAGAGAAAGACAGAACTATCATGCAGCTGTGGCTGCTATAGTCAACAAAAAAATGAGTGTTTCTTGGAAAAAAGTCAAGTGAAGATACCATACTGAGCCTAGACATAGTAGAGTCAATGCATGTGGGTTGGAGCAGGCGGCTCCTCCTCAATGTGACAGCCGTATTGTTCCTCAGGATCTTCATCAGCGCTCTGAGCTCCGTCTCTGCCTGAAGGGTTCGCTTCCACCTGCATGTGAAGATGTTACAGGGAGGGGGAAGTAGTAACAAGGGGGTCGCTTGGACCAGCAGTGGGCCTAGCAGCAGGGTTTGGGATGGGGTCGAGAGGAGAAGGCGTAGGTTCAGACACCGGAGGAGAATGAACGGTGGATTCTTCACGCAGGGTTATAGTTATATAGGCAGTGATGGTGGGGCGATTGAAGGCACTGTCAAAGTGAAGCTCGGCTCATTGCGAGGTTTGCCTCAGAAAGTGGCTGCTGGAGTGATGAGGTACAGAGAAAGTAGGGCTCGGGGGCACAACCAGAGGAGGAGCAGAGGGATGGTTACCATGAGTGTGGCCAGGAGGGATATTGTGGTCCTGAGCAGGTCGCCTTTCATTTTGCTCAGTGAAGGGATCTTCGCCAGAACTGATGGAAGGTCGATCACTCGCAGACCTGCCACGAGTAGCTCCTCGTCGGCAAGTCATATGCTGCCTAAGCCTAGGCATGGTATTCGACGTAGAGTGAACAAGCAACGAACAGGAGGGCGCTACTAGAACAGGGGCTGAACCACCATGAGCGCTGGGAGAGACCTGCAAATTGGAATTGGAAAGATAGAAATCGCTATGCGAATAATGATATCTAGGGATAGTTTCCAGGCAACTGAGCAGCGAGCATCGGCGTCCAGTGATTGTGCGGGCACAGGGAGTTGCACAATCCTCAGGGAAAACACTGCGAAAGGGCTACAAGGATCGACTGACAGGGCCAGAATGTTTTGGAGAGCGCGAGCTATCATCCATATTGTGTCGACTGTTCGGACCAAGAAGGAGAAGGTGACGACGCTGTGGAGTTATTGCCCGGAGCCAATGAATATTTATGACCATATTAATGGCGCCATGGGGGCCATGTGGCCACCCCATGCGAAGTGCCTTGGGAGGTGGCCAAGGACATAAGTCCCGTCGAAACCATTAAGCATCCGCATCCGGAGTTTTATATTAATTTAATTATATGACCATCATTTTTTAATTAAATTTAAAAGAAAAAATACATTAAATCTTAAACCCTTGTCTTGATTACTATTAAATATTTCCCACTTATTATTTATCAATGATAGCTTGAGAGGTGCTCTACCCCCTTATAATGGGTACAAATTTCAAGCATAAATTTTTAACATTTACATGTCCACTAAATTATTAAAAAAAAGTAATAAATAAAGTTAAAAGTAATAAATAAAATGTTAAAAGTAATATAAAACCTCTAAACATTTAAATGTTGGCTCATTTAATAATAAAAATTTAAAGTTAAAATCAATTTCTTATATTTAAAATGTATTATTAACTTGTGAATAAGTTTTGTTAGCATGCCATGGGTCAATACAATGTCACTTCTCTCACAATGGAAATTTTTTTTAATGATATGACATGATTCTAAATCATGGAAATTCAGCCCCAATTTATGCTCGATATTATGAGCATGTAAATAGGATTTTTTATAATATCATGGGTCAATACCATGGTTTATCAATACCACATGGCCAATAACCATAACTTATTTGACAATCAAGATATTTTAAAATAATTTATTTTAATTTCATTTAATAACATTTTCTTAATTAATTCTAAAAGGAAAACTGTTATTATTACTTTTGAGATATATATAAACTCTCTATTGTATATTCCCATAGAAATTAAATCAAAGTTTCAATAAAATTAAAAATGAGAATACTTTTATATAAATAATATTACTAAGGAGCAACATAAATTCATTTTAACTAAGCATCCAAGTGATGAGAACAAACAAAATGAATAACAATAATATAGGAAAGATAGTGCATGGTTGTTTTAAGTTTTTCATTATTGTAGTTTCTTTGACATGGTTGCCCAAAACATATGCTTAATATTTTACAACCAAAAGGATTTTTTTTCTTTTTTTTTTAATTTAGATAGTTTTTTAAACACAATATGGTGGAATCAAATTTAAGAGAGAGGGGGGGGGAGGGGGAGAGTGAAAATGAGGTGGGAGAGAGAGGGAGAGAGAGGGAGGAAAGAAAACATATAGAGAGAGATAGAGGTGGAGAAAGAGAGGGGGTTACAAGGGACGGATGGGGAGAGCGTGATGGGGGTGAGAGATAGAGGGATGTGGGAAAAAAAGAAATAGAGAATAAAAAAGAGAGAGACGAGTCAATAGAGAGATAAATATGGATTTGGAAGGGGAAAGAAATAGAGGGAAGAAGAAATACATGGAGGGATAAAAGTATAGAGAGAGGGGGAGTGATAAGGGAGAGATGGAGAGATATTGTCGGAGAGAGGAGAGTGATAGGGAGAGTAGAGAAAGAGAGAGAGAAGCCAGCCTAGATCCATCTTAACCCCAGATCAATCAAGTGTCGCGAGCGATCAAATCTCTCAAGAAGAAAAGCTTTCCTCAAGATTTGAAATTGAAAAAGATGTTTGCACCTCGAGATATTTGATCCCTCTCAGCACTTGATAGACAAAGTGTTAGGATGGTTATAGGATGGTTAAATTTAAATTATGAAATTTGTATCCAAGATAAAAAAAAATATAATAAAAAAAATATCGTATAATTAAATAGTACATTGAAATCTAGGTATTCACATCATTAGCTACAAATACAATGTACTACAAGATTTCATATCTATTTTTTTAGGACATTATTCAATTTTCTTTTAATAAAATAAACATGATAGTCAATAAAAAAAACTAAAAAAAATTTAACACTAAATAAAATTCTACTTTAGTTGATTCATTCAAAAATAGTCTTGAAGATGGATCCCTGTTGCGATTTGAAACGTCCATAGATTTCTTATAACACTGTGGATAATCTAGATCATTCTTCTCAAGTTTTTTTAATCTTAAGAGAAGATATATATATATATATATAACTTAACAATAAATAAAAATAATATAAAAATAAGGGTATAAAAATAATCAAAATTAAATGTCAAAAACAATATAATATTTGTTAGAGAAACAAAAAATATTTAAATTAGTTTTATTAATTCATAAAAAAAAAATATTTAATATAGATGTGAAATTTTGTAATATATATATATAACTTGGAAATTCATTGAAGGATTTGTGTGTATAATTTGAAGGAAAATACATTATCTTCCATGCAAAGAATCTATTCAAAGCAGCAATGAGAAAAAATTCTGTGAGATTTAATCCTCATCACTAATATTGATATTATATGTTAATATACTTATATTTCCTATATTAAAAATCCAATAATATGGATTTCTTTTGTCAATTTAACAAATAAATAAGTCATGCATATCTCACTGTGTAATTTTTTTCCAATACTACACCAATTTGATTGAAGTTATCAACAGATATGAATCAAAAACTAATGTTTATGTGACTTTGTAATGATTTTCCAATGCTACACCAAATATATTGAGGTTATCAAGAGATATGGATCAAAATATAATGTTAATATTCTGTAACATTGTAATTCTCATCTCGATATTTGTGATGTAATATTATTCAAACCATACTTTGGGAAGCTTCATGTTGTGTATGAGTCTAGGTCTCGCACTATTATTATCACTTTAGGAAATAAGCTATAAAGGATACCAAAGTTAGCCCCACCTATCACCATTTCTTTGAGCTCTACTAAGCAATGAAACAAGATCATCTCATAGACTAGTAAATTTGTTTTATTTCTTAGTGACTCTCGAAATAAGGGGAAGATCCCCCAGAGAGATACCTCACATAGTAGAATTAGGTGCAGAATATCATGGAAGAGAAGTGGTACATCATCTGCTCACCCATATGGGTACATATCCACTGTCACATGAAGCATTCCATCAATATAACCCCCATAGCATGTCTAACCAATGGGACAATAAATCACTACCCCATTTTAGAAAATTAAGAAATAAAGAAAAAAGTATAGGAGTTGCTACAAAAAGGGAAAATCCGACTAAGTTCCTAACCTTGTGGGAGCCTGGTTTTACTTGTACAGAATATGGATGGGACCTAGAGACTCTGCACTAACTATCAAGCACTAAATAAATTTAGTTTTAGGAAAAAGTACCCAATCCCATGGATTGATTACCTTCATGACCAGCTCAAGGGGGGCATGTACTTCAATAATATTGATTTGAAGTCTGGATATCACTAGGTTATAATAGAATCCTAGATGGATGGAAGATTTCCTTCAAATCTAAGGAGGGTATTTTTGAGAGATTGGTCATGATTTTCGGGTTGAAAAGTTCCCATACAAAATTTATGAGGCTGATGGATGAAATGTTGTGGCCCTTTACTGACTCGTTCGTGGCTGTATAACTAGTTCACATCCTCATCTTCAACAAGAACTGGGAACAGAACTTCCAACACATTTGGTAGGTCCTTCAAACACTATGATAACACAAACTATGCAGAGAGAAATGCACCTTTGGCACGAGCAAGATGCAATATCCGGGTTACATCATTAACGAAAAAGGCATGTATATGGATTTGGCTAAGATCCAAGTCATTTGAGATTGACCAACCCTGGTCACTCTAATAGACCTTCATAGCTTTTTGGACCTTGACAGCTTTTACCAGAGGTTTTTGTTGCGATTATCTCATATCACTTGGCCTTTGAGTTAAGTTTCTAAGGGTAGAGTGAAAGATTTTTTTTTTTAATCCATCTCAACAGAAGTTGTTTTTTGATTTGAAGTGTTATCACCCAAAAAATTTTCACCTAGCAATTTCTTACTAGGTGGATCGAAATACACCATGTAGGATAATTTTTTCCATGGAAAACTCTATTTCAACATAAGAAATAATTTAGTGAACCATTTTCCTAAGGTATTTCTGATGTAGGAGCATCCTACTCCATAGATTCATTTTTTGAAGAAACCTAAGGGGAATGTTTATTTTATGAAGGGAGAGATTCCCTAATGTTTTATTTATTAAAACTATGATTAATTTGTGATTATTCTCAAATGTGTGAGAAAATTTGAGGTCTTAGGTGTTATAAGCTCCATGCATATTTTATGGAGCTGAAATATCTCTTGGAGATTGACTGAGGGATTTTAGGATTTTGGTGAGGATATTTTATAGGATATGAACTAAAATTAGTTCAGAATCCTTTCATTGTAAATATGATATGCCTTGAGGGCATTCGTGGTTGGATTGGATAGGAGGTAGATAGTGAGAATTCTGAGTAAAAGGAGGTCCATGAGACCAAAAGGAGAGGTAAGTGTGACATTATTGCTAATTGTATTGATCCTCCCTTTGTGGTGTAAAATAATCAGAGTTTTATTGAATTTCCTGATTGAAATTAGTCTGGCGTGATTGGGTGTATCATCCATTAATTTGATGAATAGATCAAGTTTGTTTGGTTATTGTTATAATAGAGTATACACATTAGTGACAAGACTAGTACTCTTTTATATTATGAATTGGATTGGAGTTTTCATTAGATACTATGGATCTTTGTGTTAATACTTTGGGAAGTGAAAGAAGCTATACAATGATCAAGTCATATTGGCTCACTCTTGTACAAAAAGGAATATGTGTTGATTTTTGTTCTGAGTTGTGGAGCATCAAATCCCTTTGAGGAAACACAATGATGATTTGAACCATTCAAGGTTCTAGCTTCAAGATCAAGCTTTGGATTATCTATTTACTAGATGAGGTTAATCCGAAGTTCTTAAATCAATTATAGTCAGAATTTGTTGTCAAGGGTCAAAGTTCCAACCCTAATCTAGAGATCAACCATTTTGTCAGTTGTTGAGGTGAGCGTTAGCATACAGGTGAAACTATAGCATGTGAAAGCAAGCATAACGCCGAAATTGTATGTGTAGTGACTCGAAGGTGTTTGCATAGCATCTCTAGTGTGTGTCCAACACATGCGCAGTGAATCTGCAGACTCAACTGAAAACACAGGGTTATGGTCAAATCTTGATTTTTCTATACTTCCTTTGGATCTTTGGAGAATAAATATACATAAACACTGTGTTTTTCTGTTGTACATTGAAACATGCTCCATCAACCTCCAGATCGATCACAAGAATTCCAAGAGAGCTCCAATTCTATCATAAGATCGATGGAAAAGGTTTCAAAGTGCACTAAAGAATGTTTTTTTTTCGGTTATGAAAGTATAATCTGTTTTTTGAATGGATCATCCACTTGTTTCTAGAAATGGAAGGCTGTAAATTTATGTAGATGTTCTATGCTTGATGCAATTTTACTTTTATAACAGAAATCACATAAATAGTTAAGTAAAATGCTGATAGAACATACCAGTGGATCTATAGAAGACAAACCAGAAACAGAAGAATGTGTTGGTGCGTTACGGAAGTCAACAGGATGCTTCAACCAGCAAAGTCTCCTTGATCAGCCAACCCAGAATGTGTCACAACAATCCTCAAATAAGTTACCAAGTCAAAACAAGTCAACTCCAAAAAGTCAACGTTGTCCAAAAAAGTCAACGCAGGGCAGCAACATAAATGTCAACGCAACTCCAACTTCAGTCAACCTTTTGTCCTTGGTTCTTGTGCCAATGTGTACGGCCTCCCAAAATCAAAGTTTCCAATAAATTTCAGCCTCTTTAGACCATGCGTTGACCAAAGTAAATGCTGGTCAAACTTCCTAGGAAACCCTAGCTGCAACTATTGCGTCCTTCTTCTTGGCTGTAATAACTCGTCCTTCTTCCCACGTGTGAGCTGAAATCATCCTCGAAGGAGCTCGTACTAAATCATAGAAGAGAAGAAGATGTGTGGTGAGTGAGTGTGAAATGCTCTCCAACTTTGACTGTATTTATATTCATCATTGCGGTGTGTGACACATCTGCTGGGGGTGTAAAACCTTAAGGCCGACTTGCACATATAATTTGTTATAAATAATAAATTCAAAATAAATGTTCTGCTCATCGGATTAAGATAAATTTTATATGGATCTTACACCTCTCCGAAAGAGGAATTCAATAAAAATATCGGTATCTTCATCTGAGCATCACAACATGGAGTTTGGACCTATTTGTCCAATTTTAACACTCCCTCTCAACAAGGGAGAACTCCATCCACCAGTGAAATCAAACATCATGCGTCATCCCGCCGTAACTTGCTTTCCTGGTCTCTTTATTTCAGAACAGAAGTGGGTCAGTCACAAAGACATCATTCTGGCTGATAGATTTAGCCCAGAGGTCAAAACCTCTATCGGACTCACAAAGAGTCTCCAACCAACTTGAAGTTGGTTCATCTGACCCGAAGTTAGGTGGAGGTCCAAAGAAACCTCACTATTAGACTCACAAAGAGTCTCCAACCAACCCGAAGTTGGTTCATCTGACCCGAAGTCAGGCGGAGGTCCGAAACCTCACTATACTTGATCCCAAATCAAGTGGTTGGACCGTGCCATCCTAGATAGAGAGTACGGCAATATTTGATGCGTCCATCAGTCTTTGCTACTAGTCTCTATCCTTTCCCACCTCATTGGAAAAATGAGAGGTACTTCCCATGAGCCCTGAACTCAATGGGTAGGATGCATATGGGGCACAGATAATGAGAGGTGAACCAACTCAAAATCACAACGGTGGGGTCCAAGCACACCAACAAGGTTTGGCAAGCCTAGGCTTGTGGTTGCCCATAGCTCTGAGAAGCTCTCCCCAAAGCCCCCTAGAGCTCCCAGAGCTCATTGTCCAACAAGACCCACATCATAGCGTCGTTCCACGATACCAATATTCTCACGGAAGGTTAAGAACTTGACCTTCCCCATGGTCTTAGTGAGAATATTTGTGACCTGCTTATCAGTTCCTATATGATCAAGCCTTACGGCACCTCGTTGTACAATATCCCTGATGAAATGGTACCTGATATAAATATGCTTGGATCGGTCGTGGAACACAACATTCTCAGTCATGCGAATCCCACTCTGGTTATCACAAAGTATCATGGTGGTATCTAGCACATGTCCAAATAGCTCACTAAAGAGCTTTCGCAACCAAACTGCTTCACAAAAATCCATACTCGCTGCAATGTATTCAGCCTCAGTGGTGCTCAAAGCCACCGACTTCTGCTTCCTACTTATCCATGAGATTGAAGCAGAACCAAGATTGAAACATCATCCCGATGTGCTCTTACGATCCACCACACTACCAGCTCAATCGGTATCAGTATATCCACAGACTGTCACACTCTCGGCAGTGTATCTTAGCCCATGGTTTATCGTGCCCTGAAGATATCTCAGAAGATTCTTGGCACCAACCCAGTGAAAGTGATGAGGCTAAACCATCTGTTGACTCAAAGTGTTCACTACAAAACATATATCTGGATGGGTGTTCACTAAGAACATCAAAGCTCCTACGAGTTGACGATACTCAGTAGGATTGGCCAATATGGGCCCAGCAGCGCTGCCGCTCAACTTCTTGAAGTTGAGTTCCATCGGTGTTGACACGGTCTTGCAGTCCACCATACCAAATCTTTCCAGAAGTTTCACAATGTATTTTCCTTGAGAAAGGAAAATCTCTCTAGGTCTTTGCCAGACCTCCAGGCCTAGGAAGTAGTGCATCAGTCGTAGGTCCTTCATCTCGAACTCAACAACGAGCTCCCTCTTACATTAATGAATGAGAGGGTCAGCACCTGCCAGGAAGAGGTCATCAACATACAACACTAGAATGAGAGGTTTCCCCTGGACAACCTTGAAGTAAAGGTTCGGATCAGCATTACTTCGAGTGAAGCCTAGCTTCATCAAGTAGCTATCCATCCTCTCGTACGAAGCTCTGGGTGCTTGCTTCAACCCATAGAGGGCTTTCTTCAACCTGCAAACATGAGTGTCCCGATCCTAAACTTGAAACCCCAGAGGTTGTTCTACATACACCTCTTCTTTTATTGTACCATGCAGAAAGGAAGTCTTGACATCCATCTGAT
Organism: Pinus albicaulis; assembly: GCA_034641835.2. Taxonomy (NCBI): domain Eukaryota; kingdom Viridiplantae; phylum Streptophyta; class Pinopsida; order Pinales; family Pinaceae; genus Pinus; species Pinus albicaulis. The sequence goes on along the minus strand of JAXQQM020079093.1, from coordinate 129,149 downwards.
GAAGACTCCAACCTTGCGTAGCAACGAGGGCTATAATTGATCAAATGGTGGTATATCGTGCTACAGGTGCAAATATGTCATCATAATCTACTCCTTCCTTTTGAGAGAAGACACAGGCAACAAATCTTGCCTTGAACTTTTCAGCACTTCCATCAGATCCATGTTTGATCTTGTAGAGCCATTTTGCAGTGACAACTGATTTGTCCTTCGGTCTTGGAACTACATCCCAGACATCATTCTTGATTATGGAATCATATTCTTCGTGCATATCATCCTTCCAAACTTGATGCTTTACGGCTTCTTCAAAAGATCCAAGTTCAGATTGTACAATGGTACTCATGGCAGCCAGATACCCTTGGTATCTACATGGCTTCTTGCTTTCTCAGAATGTCCCCCTTGGGGCAGCATGTCCCTCAACATCTTTGAGGGTGTCCCTGAGCCATGATGGTCTCTTTCCTAGTGAAGGAGATGGATCAATTGGGTCCATTGGTCCTTCAATATCAGTCATTTTCTCATCCTGCAGTTCTTCTTGATTTCCAGGCCTTTCTTCATGATTTTCTTCAGATCTTGGAAGATCTACTACTTTCTTCAGGGAAGCATATTCGTCAAAAGTGACATCATGGAATATCTCTACTTCCCTTTGACCAGGTACATAGACTCTATAGGCCTTAGAAGTTTCACTGTAGCCCACAAACATTCCTTTCTTCCCAAAAGCATCCAGCTTACTTCTCTTTTCTTTTGGCACATGAAAATAAACAGGACATCCAAAAATTCTAAAATGTGAGACATCAGGTTTCTTACCAGTGAAAACCTCTTTGGGAGTTTTGGAGTCCAGAGCGGAATGAGGGCATCGGTTTTGAATGTATACAGCAGTATTTGCAGCTTCTCCCCACAGAAACTTTGGTAGACCCTGGTCACATAGCATAGCACGGGCAGCTTCCACAATGGTCCGGTTCTTTCGTTCAGCAACGCCATTCTGCTCAGGAGTATAGGCAGTAGTAGTCTCCCTCTTAATGCCAGCTTCTCTGCAAAAGTCCTTGAACTCATTTGACTCATATTCAGTGCCATTGTCGGTCCTCAAAATCTTGATCTTCTTTTCTGTCATATTTTCCACCAAGGCTTTGAAGGTACGGAACCACATGAAAGCCTCATCCTTCTTCTTCAAGAAGTATATCCAGGTTTTGCGGGAGAAGTCATCAGTAAATGTCATATAGTAAGAACATCCTCCCAGGGATGTCATGAGCAGCATACCAGATAGATCAGAATGGACCAATTGCAAAATATTAGATGTCTTTGTGACACTTGAGGGGAAAGGTCCCCTTGTATGCTTTCCTTCGGCACAACCCTTACATACACCTTCATGATTATTTCCAAAGTCGAGCATCCCTGTCACCACCTTCCTTGCTTCGGGAAGGGCCTTGTAATGAAGGTGTCCAAACCTTCGGTGCCATAGTTTAGTTTGTCGCATAGTATCACATGTCATAGCTCCTAGTGGACTTCCTTCAACCTGGTAGAGTGTTCCAACTCTAAAACGAATCATGATACCTTCCTTGAGATTCTTCTTCCACATGCACACCTTTCCATCAATGAATGCCACATTGAAGCCTTTGTCTTCAATCGCTGATATAGACACAAGGTTCTTCTTCAATTTTGGTACATATAGTACATTCTGCAAACAGATGACTTGTCCTTGAGACAAGTGGAGGGTCACAGTCCCTGTCCCTTTCACGTGATATGTGGCATTATCTCCAGGGATAATTTTTAGGTTAGTGTCCTTCTCAAACATATCAGAGAGTGCTTCCTTAAACCCAATGATGTGTATTGAGGCACCACTATCTATCAACCAGAAATCCATAATGTCGGGCGGGGATGCAGCAGAAAGGGAAGATACAAGAATGTATTCATTTCTTTTATCAGCAACATTTGACTCCTCATACCTGGAGTTTCTAGACCTTTTGAAAGGTTGATTTTCTCCATCAGAGGGAGCCTTCCTCTTTTCTTTGGATCTGTTGTTTCTTTGATTTCCATTCCTCCGGTTGTTGTTGTTGTCATCACTATCAGGAGAATCCTTCTTGAAATAGCATTCTCTAGCATAGTGGCCATGCCTATGACAAGTGAAACACTTGCCCTTCTTTCCTTGGGCCCTAGCTCTTCCTTTTTTCTTAGGACCAACACAGTTGTTGTTTCTAGAATGAGCAGCATAGGCAGCATTTCTGTCATTTTCATATTCCTTCATTCTTGTTTCTTCTTGCATGCATCTTGACAGTAGCTCGTCAAAGTTAGGAATTGTACTATTATTAAGAATGGTAGTGGTGAAAACTTGCCATTCATATGGGAGCCCTCCAAGTGCGGTGAGTACCATCTCACGATCGGCTATTGTCTCCCCAATAGCCAGCAGATTGTTCCTGATCTCGGTCAATTTCAGAAAGTATGTTTGGATAGACCCGTCAGCTGTGATTCTTCAATTGATTCTTGAATAGCACTTGGTTGTTGTTAACTTTGAACATTAGGATCAGTTGTCTTGTCTCTTTGGATGTGCCCAGCTCAAAATGTAGGCCACACGAGAATTTTATGAATGGGATTCCACCGATCCTTGACTTTAACAGTCTCCCCTTCTTATGTTGTAGTTTTAGTGAGTACAGTAGCAGTGGATGGAGGTTCTTGTATCTTACCTAATACATAGTCCATGAGATCATGGTCTTCCAATTTGAGATCTAATATCATCTTCCAAGCATGGAAGTCATCCCTTCTAGTCAGCTTGTCATCCTCCTTGAAGCCATAACTTGTGGAACCCATTTTTCTCTTTTGGTGATTGCTATAAGTTAGGGCTTGTCCTCACCTCACCTCTGATACCATGTAAATTTATGTAGATGTTCTATGCTTGATGCAATTTTACTTTTATAACAACAATCACATAAAAAATTAAGTAAAATGATGATAGAACATACCAGTGGATCTATAGAAGATAAACTAGAAACAGAAGAATGTGTTGGTGTGTTATGGTGGTCAACAGGATGCTTCAACCAACAAAGTCTCCTTGATCAACCAACCCAAAATGTGTCACAACAATCCTCAAATCAGTTACCAAGTCAACACAAGTCAACTCCAAAAAAGTCAACATTGTCCAAAAAAGTCAACACAGGGCAGCAACATAAAAGTCAACGCAGCTCCAACTTCGGTCAAAATTTTTACCTCGGTTATTGTGCCAATGTGTACGGCCTCCCAAAATCAAAGTTTCCAATAAATTTCAGCCTCTTTGGACCATACGTTGACCAAAGTCAATTCTGGTCAAACTTCCTAGGAAACCCTAGCTGCAGCAATTGCGTCCTTCTTCTTGGCTGTAATAACTCGTCCTTCTTCCCATGTGTGAGCTAAAATCGTCCTATAAGGAGCTCGTACTAAATCAGAGAAGAGAAGAATATGTGTGGTGAGTGAGTGTGAAATGCTCTCCAACTTTGCCTGTATTTATATTCATCATTAAGGTGTGTGACACATCTGCTGGGGGTGTAAAACCTTAAGGCCGACCTGCACATAAAATTTATTATAAATAATAAATTCAAAATAAATGTTCTGCTCATCGGATTAAGATAAATTTTATATGGATCTTACACCTCTCTGAAAGAGGAATCGAGTAAAAATATCGGTATCTTCATCTGAGCATCACAACATGGAGTTTGGACCTAGTTGTCCAAATTTAACAAGGGCCAATCTCTACTTTGAATGAATAATTTGCAAATGGAATTAAGAACATCTTCAGTTTCAGCAATGAAATGTATTTTTGGGGATTTATTTTTTATTAAAATAAAAATGGTCCATACAGATATGGGTTTTTTTATTAGATTCAAACCCTACCGATGGATTATATGTTGCAGATTTGGTTTTTTTTATATCCAATATGGAACCCTTTCTATAGAGAAAACATATATATCTAGAGGTAATCGGGCCCATATTGGGCATCGTTTGGTATCAGAGCAGGATTTTCTCTAAAATAAGATCAAGGAGGCTCATTTCAGCTCATTTTTAAATTGAGGAACAAGTATTTTTATATGTTGCAACAAATTTCGATCTTACGAAGAGCAACCGAAGATGACATAGATGGTTTAAAAGTAGAAATGTAGGCTAAATTGGATGGTTTGAAGGATCAAATAATAGCTAATATGGATGATAAATTAGTGGAATATCACATCGAGCATCAACAACAAGTTCTCCAACTCTCAAAGGATAACATAACTTTGGTGCAGAATCTAATGAAACAATAGGAAGATCAACATCACATCGAAATAATTTCTGAAGCAGTCACAGAAATAAGAACTTGATAAGTATGATCAATTTCAGAGTATCTCAGCGAGTGGAAGAACTTTCCTGTAGAATATTCCACATGGGAGGATGATAATTTTATACAAAAGCATCAAGAAATAATCAAGCATTGAGGACAACACTTGTTTGAAGGAGAGGGGCATGTTAAGTCCCTCTATTAATAGTGTAGTCACTTATTATGTTAGTGTATCCCCCCTTATTATTATTGTTGTACCCCTGTAACCCCCATATTGTTATTATTGTGTCCTTACATTATTATTGTTAGGTCGGCTAGGATTACATTGTGGCCCCACTAGGATTATATTGTGGCCTCATGGACTCCTATATATAGAAGGAGGTTTTGGTCATTTGTATCATCCAAGAATTGTTCATTCATGTAATGTATTGGAGGTTTCCCCCTCGAAGTGGCTCATTTCTATGGCATTGATATCTCTTTTCTTCTCTTTCTGGATTTGGTTTCAAGAGGAAGAGATTTGAATTAGGTACAGAGCTTGTAATGCTATTTGAGGCAGTATAAGTGAAACTTACGTATCGATATTGAATTTTGTGTGCAGAGGCGAATTTCCAGCAGTGGAATTGCAAAATACTATAGTGAATTGCAGAGGAGAGTTAGCAGAAGGTACCTGAAGACTAAGGAAAAGTAAAACTTGAGATCATTCCATCTAAGGGAAGTGTGATAAAAAGACAAGATCATTGAAAGAAGGTCTTGTTAAGTGTTTAATTTTGATGAATATTGATGTGTATATGCAGGTAGGAGCAGACGAGGGAATTTTGGCAGCCATACAAAGAAAAAGAAGAAAGGGAGAAGAAGTGGGGAAGCCAGATAAGAGCAAGGGAATGATCAAAAGGGTTCTATAGGAAAGAGAACCAATTGATCCCATGAGATCAAGCATAAGAAGGAATCTTGATAGGGGATTGTGTAGAAGTAATTGAGACTAGTGTACATGTAAAGTTCACAAGAGGAAAGGTGAAAATGACTCCAGAGAGTCAAAGGAAAGGCTTAGAAGAAATCTATATAAAGAGGAAAGGATATGCGAGAATAGATGGCAGAAGGAGAGTATATGATGAAAACGTTGATAGTGATATGGTTGAATTAAGGGCACAAATCAATCATTTTGAACAACTACTACAAAAAGAGATTAGAGAGGATCCAAAATATGGAGTGAATGTAAGGAAAGGTGTCAAGTGGTCTGTTATGGGGTTATTTTCCAAGAATTTGATGAAAAATATGAATATCTAGATGAAGGAGGAAAACAAACCTAGTAGAAGTAAACATAGAGAAGAAGTTCACTTTTGTGAACCCGAAGAAGGATCAATCCTAGGAAAGTATGATGATGAGAGTGATGGGACGACGGAGTGCTTGGAGTAACAAAGAAAGGAGATGCCGATGACATCAAGTGAATAAGGAAATTGTAATGTATTTCAACCTAATTTTTTGTATTAGTACGAAGTTTTAGGTACTAAGTATCAACCAAACGGAGCTTAAAAAATTCCAAAAACGAAGGAAGGAGCAACAATCAAAGAAAAGAAGGCCTATGCTTCTAGAGGACAACAAGGGGTAGCTAATTATGGAGTTGAACAGTTTCAATGGAGTGTTTTAAAATAAGGAAGTTCAGCCTTATGTCATGAAGACAACCTTGAAGAAGGTTATGAAAGAAATCATATCAAAATTTCACAATTTTGTGAAAAGAGGAGTAATATGGGAGGTATAATTTGTTGGTTGTACATTTTTTTATTGAGTGTTTATCTAAATATTTCTGAAGAAATTGTTTGTATGACGGAGAGTTATTGGAAACTAGAAAAGGATGAGACAATGTATGTCTTACAGATGTGCAATTAAGGAAAAGGAAGAGATGGTAAGGAGAGTGCAGCTCAAGACAATTCTGTCAATGGAAAAGAAACTGTAAAGATTCAAAGACTAGGAAGCTTCCAAGGATCCATGGAAGAAGAGATATTATTATCTCATGTAGTCAGGAAAAGAAGGTGACTAACTTATGAAGACAATTATGGAGAATAATTTGTAGAAATTTCTCATGGAAGGACAAAATATGGCTATGGTTAGAAAGGTCATGAAGAGGTTTATGCAGACCCAAGAATTAATTAGGATAGAAATCAGATTGTTGATTGTGATCAGAGAGCTATAGAAGATGGATAACAAGTACAAGAAGAAGCTCATGTAACAGAAAATTGTAGCCAAAAAGAAGAGAAATGTATGTTGGAAATTGAGCATGAGCCCAAAAAATGTCAGGAAGAATGTGATTTCTACAAAATGTTTGAATGTGTAGGTACAGAAGATGGAATAAATTAACTTTCCGTGGAGTAGCTAAAATGAGAATGGTTAAACAAATCATATTATTTGGAAGCTTATGAAGGAAAGTTGGAGAAAAATCTTGAAATTATCTCATAGTACAAGGTTGGAACATTGATGGCTAAATGGAAAGGATTACTTTAGGATGACAAGAATTGTAAATATAGGTTTGAGAATGGAAGAAATGTTTGTAAGATTGACAGAGACAAAGGGATAGGCTTGAAGATAATTCATATTTTAATTTTCTGAATTGGTTCTAGTAGGAATATCATAATTTTGAAGATGTAATTTTGTATGATCATTTCCAGATGACCATGATGATCATGAAATATTTCATTTTTAATTTTTTTTAGTGTTTAGAGCAAAATTTAGTGGATGGTTTGCATGAAGAGTAGTGTTCCCAATAGGATGGAAATTTGGATGAAGAAAGAATAATTTTAACAACTCTTATGCAGGGTACTATTGAAGCCAAAGAGGACTGTAGAGAAAGAGACATGGAAAAATTTGAACAAATTTTTTTCACAGGTCCAAAAGGAGGTGAAGACCAAAGATTTGATGGTGTAGAATCTGACAATGCAGATAAATATGATGTGAATGCAAAGATCAATTGGCAAGATGAAGAAATTTAAGAGAAAATTTTCACAATTGAAAATCAACATACAGGTGATTGTATTTTTGTTTTCATACCAAGCAAGTAGTTAAGCAGGTTTGAAGATGAAGGACTTCCACATAAAGAATTGGATGTGTGGACAATGGGAAAAGTAGAGGAATGGTATATTATAACTTCTGTCAATGAATTGTGTACGGATATTCATCATGATTAGAAAATAACCTCTTGGAAGCAACCCATGATGGTTATAGTGGAAGCACAAGATAAAACAATTGATAAAAGGTGCATTGAGCATGGCTATAAATATTTTCAAACCTTGAGAATGAAATTTGTTGAGTGTCAGATATATTCTGAACGAGTAAATTATTCAATCTGAAGAGGCAGAAATCAGCAGCAGGTAGAGATAAAGAATACAACATTGGAAATAAAATCTTTCAAGTGGATAATAGGGAACACAAGAAACAACAAGAAGCTGATTCTTAATTCAAGTAAGAGAAATATGACTACACAAAGGTAATTTAAGAATTGGGATCCAAGAGGAATGCCTACATCTACAAGGCAGCAATAAGATGACAAAGCATGTGGTGAGAAACAACATAAATTTTGGAAACCAGGATGAATTCAAAAACTAAAATTCATGATTAGGAGATCATGGAAGATTTTGTTCCTTGGGAGTCTGATGCAGCAGCATCCTACTCCATAAATTGATTTTTTGAAGAAATCTAAGGGGAATTTTTATTTTCTGAAGGGAGAGATTCCATAATGTTTTAATTATGAAAATGATGATTACTTTGTGATTACTATTGAATGTTTGAGAGCATTTTAGGTCTAAGGTGTTAGAATTTCCATGCATATTTTATGGAGATGAAATATCTCTTGGAGATTAAGTGAGGGATTTTAGGAGTTTGGTGAGGAGATTTTATAGGATATGATCTAAAATTAGTTCAAAATAATTTGATTATAAATATGATATGCCTTGAAGGAATTCATGGTTGGATTGTATAGGGAGTAGATAGTGAGTGGAAGAGAGTAAGAAATGTGAGTAAGAGAATGTCCATGAGACGAAAAGGAGAGGGAAGTGTGAAATTATTGCTAATTGTATTGATCCCCTTTATGGTGTAAAATAATACTAGTTTTATTGAATTTCCTGATTGAAATTAGTCTGGTGTGATTGGGTGTATGATCCATTAATGTGATGAATAGATCAATTTTGTTTGGTTCTTGTTATAATAGAGTATACATAGTAGTGACAGGACTAGTACTATTTTCTGTTATGAATTTGGTTCGAGTTTAGATTTGATACTATGAATCTTTGTGTTAATACTTTGGGAAGTGAAAGAAGCTATAGAGTGATCAAGTTAGACTGGCTCACGCTTGTACACAAAGGAATATGTGGTGATTTTTTTTCTAAGTTGCAGAGAATCAAATCCCTTTGAGGAGGAAACAAAATGATGATTTTAACCAGTTAAGGTTATAACTTCAGGATCAAGCTTTGGTTTATCTGTTTATTAGACAAGGTTCAAATAAAGTTTTTAAGTCAGATTTTAACGTAGAGTTTGTTCTCAATTGTAGTCAAAATTTGTTGTCAAGGGTCAAAGTTCCAGCCCAGATATTGAGATTGATCACTTTGTCAGTTTCTAAGGTGAGAGTTAGCATAAAGGTGAAACCGTAGAGTGTGAAGTAAAGCATAAAACCGCAATTGTATGCGTAGCACCTCAAAGGTGTTTACGTAGCATCTCTAGTGTGTGTGAAACACATGCACAGGGAATGTGTAGCCTCAACTGAAAACACAGGGTTATGACCAAATCTTGATTTTTCTAGACTTCCTCCAGATCTGTGGTGAATCACTTTGCATGAACATTGTGTTTTTCCATTGTACATTGAAACATGCTCCATAAACCTCCTGATTGATCACATCAATTCCAAGAGAGATCCAGTTCTGTGATAAGATCAATGGAAAAGGTTCCAGAGAGCACAAGTCTTTGATAAAGGCATAAAGAATGTTTTTCTAGTGATGAAAGTCTAATATGTTGTATGAAAGGAGCATTCATGTGTTTCTCACAATTGAATGCCAATCTCTAGTTTGAATGAAGCATCCATGAATGGCATTAAGAACACATTCAGTTTTAGCAATTAAATGTGTTGTTGAGAATTTAGTTTTTGTTAAAATAAAAAGGGCGCATACAGATCTGGGGTTTTTTATTAGATTCAAACCCTACCGATTGATTATATGTTGCAATTTTTTTTTTTTTTCTTATGAAATATGGAACCCTTTCTATAGTGAAAATAGGTATATATAGTGGTAATCCAACACATATTGGGCATCAGTTTCTCATTAAAATCTAAGAGCCCCATGAGAATAATTAAATAAGTCATTATTTATTTAACATTCTCAAGAAATAATTATTAGATCATTATTCGATAATTATTTCTTATCACATTTGACTTAATCACCTTGGAAAAAATAAATAAACCATTATTTGTTTATTATTCCTATTTATCCTCTATTTTTCTTATGAGATCATTATTAAACCATTATTTAAGAATTGTTTCCTTTTTAATTCTCACAAAGTGATTAGTACATCATTTTTAATTGTTAATTACTTCAACCAATTTCTAAATAAAGATATTTTACCTTTTAAATACCTTTTACCTCTCAAAAAATATAATAAAATATCCACAACGACTGGATTTTGAAATAGTCAACAATATTTTATTTTTTTCTAATTCTCAATCTATTCTAATATTTTTTTTGTAAAGAGAGGGTTTTCTCTCCATTCTTCACCATGACCATTTTCATCATCACCATTATCGTTTCATTACACTTGAGCTCCAACTTTAGTTCAAGTTTCTTTTTGTTTTCTTTCCCATTGCAAGTTCAGAGAGAATCACATAGCTTAAGCACAAGGACAAGAAAAGGACCCATCCCACATAGGGGAAAATACAGACCCATGTTGTAATTTCTCCTCACTAGGTGATTTAATAAAATTATCAATTGATTAATTCCTCCATTGGGCTATTCCACTTTAATTTCTTATTATTATGTGTTTATTTTTGCAAGATATGTTTGGATGTATGGTTTTCTTCATTTTTTATTGCAAATTACAAGCGTATACAACCATATTTTGTTGTTAGGTTTTTATCCAACCATCAATTTAAGGGAATATTTTTTTGTACACATACTAAGAATTTTAATACTAACATGAAGAATTATCTTTAATCTTTCAGACTTGCAAAAACCATTTGAAATTGAGACAAACAACTCTGGCTATGTTATTTATGTAGTTATCACCTAACTAGGGCATCCAGTGGTCTATGACAATGAGACACTTTACGATACAATTTTAAAATATCCCACCTACGATAAAGAGATGTATGCAATAATGTAAACTTTCCAACAATGGAAACATTACATTGTCGGGAAGGAGATGGTCATCCACACAATCACCAACATCTTCAATTTGTACATACACAAGGGATGTTTCAAAATGATCACCATCATAAGTGGTACACATATCTATAACAATTTCATTTGAACATTAAATACAAGAATGGTAGCACCAATCGAGTTTCTAATTGCCCAAGTCATCCCCCTGTTGCAACATTGACCATTTTTCTCAACTCTTATGGAAACAAGAACTTTGGATGGCCACAAATATATAAAAATTATCTTGAGTTGGCTACCACATACTAGATGTAAGTGGATGGCAAGCAAGTTCTCTTCCACCTCCAAGATGCATTATTATGCTACCTAGGCCACATTTTGTTCCTTCAAACGAGTATGCCAAGCTAATTTGGGAGGCACACTAAAGTCGGGTCATGGGACACTTTGGTGCGGATAAAAATGTGGTTGTTTTATATAAGTATTTTTATTAACCAAGTATTTGAGAGGATGTTGCAAAATACATCATCTCTTGCACTGGTTATGCCATGGACAAACCAAAATTTAAGAAGAAATGCCTATATACCCCTCTTCATACTCCTAGTCAACCATTGGAATTCATCTCCACGGACTATATTTCTAGCCATCCTTCTACCAGGCATGGAAATGACTATATATTTGTTGTAGTTGACAAATTTTCTAAGATGCCCATATTGGCTGCCCGCAATAAGATTATTACAACAAAAGCCACTGCCAAAGACATATTTGTACGATTGTGGGTGCATTTTGGGATCCTATAGGCCATTATATCGTATCAAGATATCAATATCCTAAGAAAATTTTGGATGAACATTTGGTCATTATTGGACACCAAGCTCACCAAGTCAACTACAATCCAACCCCACACTCATGGCAATACAAAGGTCATCAAAAGGATGACTATGCAAATACTACACATGTATAAATCCAAGCATCCATGAAAATGGGATGAGAGTATTGCCTCTATGCAACATAATTGTAACAAATCTCTCCATAGCTCGACTAACCATAGTCCATTTGAAGTGGGCTTAGGATTTCAACCATTATGTCCCCTTGATGTTGCATTTGTTTTTGCAACTACACAGGAAGACTCTGACCATGTTCAGTCTGAAGCTGATAAAGCGGCCATATTTATTGAGCACATTCAACACAACTTATAGAAGGTTAATGACATATTTGAGAAATCCAATGCTAAGTATAATAAATGGCATGATAACCATTGGGTGCCACATAAGTTTTAGGTGGGTGATAAAGTTTCGTTACATCTGAAAATATAATGCCCTTTTGGAACCCACCAAAAGCCTTGGTCACCTTGATACAAGACTTACACCATCCCCAAGGTTGCGGGAGAAAACACTTTTTATCTCAATATTCCCCGATTCTGTGGCTTTCACCTCATATTAAATCTGGACCACCTTTGGCCCTGATTTCCACCATTTTTGGACACATAAGAAATCATTGAGTAGTTGACACTGCCATAGCTCAACCTAGAATGCATTAAAAATAAAAAAATTGATCGGATCATGGAAACATAGATCAAGAAAACACACAAATAAATGCTCCAACAATATCGAATTTTTAATTTTTTTTAGCTCATGCACCAGGGGAATTGGTTCACTAGGGACTAATTTCAACAGAAGTTTCCCCATCTCATGGAGGCACGCAACGCAATGGGGAGAATTACCTTTTAATGTAGGAGGAATTATCTAGGTGTATATTGGTGGCCACCCTACTACTCCAATTAGATCCCCAATTTTTTTTTTCTATTCCCTTAATTGTAGCACAATTTACTATTTTTGGCATTTTTTTGAGTCCTCAATGTCTAGAGCCATTTTGAGGCCCTAAAAGACGTTTTTTTTGTTAAATGGGAAATATTATAGTCAATAACATGGGTTTTTATCCAAATTTTCTATTCATTGGATATATATTTCTAACAAGGTATTATAAGCATTAGACAAAGATTGTATGCACAACTTATGACCCCAAGAGGTTGATATATGAACCAAAGGGGCCCACAAAATTTTTTTGCTTCATCTCCTAGGGTTAGGTTTTTAGGTTTTTAGTGTTATACCTTATTTCATAATAGTAAAAATTCCTTCGAGCCTCATTGTAACATAATTTGGAGGTATGTAGCCATCACATCTCTTCTGAGAGATAAGCTACCCTCACCCGAGCTAGGTTATTTCTATTCTGCATGTAAATATTATCCATTATTTATGATTAATGAATTCAAGTTCATTTTTTTTGTAGCATTGTGTTTATATTTTGAATGTGTAGTTCATTTTGTTCCTACATAAATTTGGATCACGCAATTCATAATGGGAGGAGGTAGCAAACCTTAAGGATGTTGTAGTTCATACCAAGAGAGAGCAAAGATTCAGATTTCGGAATGAGGAAGAAATAAGTGTAGATTTTATTTTCAATGAGTTATACCAATCACTAGTGTTGACCAGATAATAACAAATGATGGAAATATAATGCATGCATAAAAAGACCTATCAGCCGTAACTGTTGTTAGGAGAAAAGACTGGGAAGGGATGTGATTCTGGTAAAAATAACTCCATAGACTGAAACAACACTTGTACAAGGTAATAATAACATAAAATATAATAAATACAAGAAGAAATAGGAAAAGTGGCACTTTCACACACAAAAGAAACAAAAGCGATGGAAAATGTAGAAAAAAGTGACACTTTAGAAACTTACTTGGAAAATTATTGCAAACCAAATCTGAAGCTCCTTGAACTCATGGATATGGCTATCACTCCAATGTAAAATGTGAAAATGAGCTCTACAAACCTCTATTATATATATTTAACCACATGGAATTAGGGTTATGGTTTATGATGTGCATGAATAAAATCAAGGAGAAAGAGAAGCTTGTCCATAGATCAGAAATAGAAACTTGTGCCACATGGTCAAAGAGGAATGTGCACTCCCTATTTTTTAGGGATGCATAATTGGCTTGTTTTGGAATACTGTGTAATCAATTGGTAGGAAATACTGTGCAATTTTCAGTGACAAGGTATTACAGAGTTCACTTTCTTAGTTGATTGTGTAGTGTTGACTCTCATGGGAGGATAATGCATTTAACTTTCTCAATGACTTCCTATGTCATAGTATCATGCAACTCAAATTATTAAGGAGTTTTTCAGTTTCTAGTTGCATGGGATTCTATAGTTCCTTGAGGGAAGACCAAAAAATAGTGCTAAATCAGGAATATATTTACCTTGTGTTTGGGAGAGAGTTTAATTTCCATAAAAATTCATTCAACTATCATCGACAAGACTATATCATCGTCACACAAGTGTTCCATGCAAATATAAGTGATTAAAACACTATAAAATAAAAAGAATAGTTAACGATAGTGAAAATGATATTTCCTATAGACAAAAGGTACGCTCTAAAATTTAAGTGTAGGAAATTTTTTGGAGTGGGGTTGTACATGCTACAACACCAATATACCTCCAACTTTATTAATTACTCTTCTTGTTCCATTAAAAAAAATTCTGGAAATTATCCAAATAAAGGAGGTGTGTGATATTATATGTTGTTCCATCATTTATCACTTTGAAATGACCATTTTTTAAAGCCTTCTTTATTAACCTATTTACTAGTTTAGAAACTAAAACAATAGAAAAGTCAGTGAGGGGAACACTTATCTAATACCCCTTCCTAGTTTAGGCCATCGAGGTGTCAACTAATTGATTATGATAGCCAAATATAATGAAGTAATATAGGTCCTCACCCAAATAAAAAATAGAATTGTATAAGAATAAGTCTTAGGCAAATCAATCTTACCTTATCATGTGATTTATAGATGTCAACTTTAATCACCATTGATCTTTAATCCATAACCTTCATTGGGTGAATAATTTCTTGTGTGATCCCCATTCTCTTTTGGAATTGTATTCCCTATAAAAACTCAAACTATTGGCCATAAATTTCCTTGATAAAACACTTTTCACTCTTTTCGCAATAAACTTCGAGATAATTGTGTAGATGAAATTGTATAAGGACATTGACGTTTTTTTTCAAAGGTTGTTTGGGTTTTGTTTTCAGGAATCAATGTTATAAAATTAGTTTTATAATCTCCTACAATTTAAGTATTTTTCTGAGAACTGAAAACAACCTATAAATAATTATATAGGAAGGCCATGTGGAAATATTATCTTTTTAAAATATCTATAATATTTGTTGCAATTGTGATTTTACAACTTTTTTTTGTCATATTTACAAGTCTAGGAAATGACTTTTATAGCTATACTACTTACATAATTATAACAACCCTAGGGTCCCTAGAAGTAATTGACTCCTTCGACAACATATTGTTGGACTATAAATTTTCTTGTTAATTTTCCAAAATGAGTTGATGCTATTCCTATTATTACATGTCTAAGTAAAACTTGGTATTTTCATGACCTTGCTTTTATTCATATGGCCCTAATCTTAATAATTCATTATTATTCCACCAATATTATGTTCTTATCTCTTTTATTCTGCAAGCTTTACACTCAATTTTTTATCCTCATTCAAACTACGATACCATTACTATTGTAATTTTTTTTTCAAGGATTCTGCCATTCCACTTCTTTGAATAACATATCCTATTTTTTTATTTTTATCTCCTTCCCATTAGGTAGTTACATTTTCTTTGTTATTTCATATTTTCTTTTAAAATTAGATAAATGAAAATTCTCTTAAATAGTAATCGCAGGTTTCCAATTATCTTTAATCATGATTATGAACTCTCGCATCTTCAAAAATTGAATGTTCAATTTCAATAAATTAGATGGTTTATATTGCACTAAGGTTATTTTCGAGCTCAGATCAAGCCTCTTCAAAATTCTAATATCCCATTTTCTCCTATTCCTTTATGTGGGAGTCAACTTTGTAGGTTAATTTCTAATGTACATGGATTATGTTTCTTCCAAATTTCTTATAATTTACTTATGATCTTCATTCCTCACAGAAAAAAAATAATAAAAAAAAATTAGAAATTCTATCACCATGAAGAATTTATTTTGAAAGCTTATATAATACTCCATGCACAAACCCTAGATTAGGGTTCCCTATCAAATTATGATTTCCATCATGTATCTGATGCCAACGCAATATAAAGCATTAATTGATAAGGTTTAGTTGTGACACTCATCCGTTAATGTTGCAGATTGATTTCAATGTAGAGGGGAAGGTAGTGGATAGATAAGGATTCGAAATACATAGACTACTTCAGACATCGATTTAGATATTATTCCTTAGAGAGACATTCATTCCCATGTACTATTATGTAGTTGGTTGTCTTTTTTTCATTTGTAGAGCAGTGAAGGTTGAGGAGATTGGCACTGAAGATAGAAATTTTTCTTCTCTGATAATTATGGTTTGTGAATGAGGATACCCTATGAGAGGAGAGAAATGAGGATACCCTATATTTGATAATTGGTCATAGCTATGGAAGTGCACGGGAATAGGAACACCTGGAAATGGTACCTTTGAAGTTAGGAACTTCATTAGAGGAAAATTTAGCCTAAAAGTGATTTTTTCACGTAATTTCCATGTCATAATATGTAAACCAAACAAGATAATTTAAATTTAAAAATAGGTACAAGTAAATATTTTGGAGGGAAAGTAAGAATAACTATTTTTTAATCATATTTTTTACTTATCTCCTTATAGGTTTACTCAAATTTCAAATGTAGGCACTCATTCGATGTAAAATTAAATTCAACCTCCAATGAGTACCCATTATGCATACTTTTGAGAAGACCCACATTGATAAAAAATTAAGATACATTAAAAAAACATAACACATTTTTTGGTGTATCTTCATTTTTATCAATATGGGTCTTCTCAAAAGTATGCATATGATGAATGTGTACACTTGAAATTTTAGTAAACCTATAACGCAATAAGCAAAAAATGCAATTAAAAATTTTTTTTTCTTCTTTTCCCTTCAAAATTCATAACTATTATTTTATTATTATAACATTGTTTTATTATTTTTCCTTAGGATTCCACTTTTAGGTTGACATTTCCTCTAATATTTTTCGTTAAAGTGATAAGGAAGGGGACTTGTGTGTTGTGGAAAGTAAAATTTTGGGCATAAATATCCACTTATTCCATATTCAATCTACTCTCAGAGTAGCATTAGGGGCTCTCGGAATTTTATTTCCTCCTCCGCCGCCTCCTCTACCTTCCTCCAACTTGCGAGAAAAATTTGGATAATGGATACTTGATTGATAAATGTACCAAGTTCCCATTCAAGGAAATTTAATATCTCAGAAAAAAAAGGAAAAGAAAGCAGAAAATCCCTTATTTTCCGTCCATGTGGAGAAGTAGCAAACTTACTGCAACAAAAAAATTGTTGTAGACAATCTCAAAGGTAAAACCTCTCAGTATGAGGCTAGCACCAACATAGGTGGTGTGTTTTTTGATTCAGAATGACCTATATGGTTAACATAAGGCTATGATGAACCCTTCAAATATCTTTCGTAATATACCACCCTTTCTATCAATATCTATGAAAGGATTTCTGAGCCTCTATGACTTTACTATTTTTCTTCTGTTATTATATATCCAAAACTAAGTCATCTCAAACATAATACACTTATGTTTATCCATGCATATAATGTATGTAAATTTTCAATAATAAAATGAAATTGTAAGAATACATCTCGATTTGAAGTCATGACCTCTTACAAACAAATAATGCTCTTCATCATTAAGTCTCCTCAAGTTTTATAATAGTATATATTGCTTTAACAAATTATATATAATAAATTAACATAAATATTATATATTTAATTAGAAAAATTAATAAAAAATATATTTAATTAATTTTTTATTTTAAAATATAAATATCATTAACAAAATTGAATTAATAATTCCATAACATCCAAATTTATGGCCAAGTCAGACACCAACTCATTTGAAACATCCATATTACTCCAATGTGAACTAGGTGAGTTTCGAACTCGAGACCTATCACTCTAATACCACTTGATGGAATCATTATTTCCGTTAGACCAAAACCTATAGGCTTTAGTCTCCACTACAATTTCCAAAGTTAGGATTCACGAGAGGCAGTTAGTACATGTCGCGAAACACACCGGGAATGTTGAACCCAATGTCCAACACTAGGTTGGTTCTAGTTGAGGGAAACAATGTCACATTTTTATATTAAATCTCTATGTTAATCCAATCACTTTAAGTTAATGTACCATCATACATTGAGTTACATCAAATCCAAAATCATCATCTACACCGTAGTCAATGCATATAATGCAAGAAATCAAATAAGATTAGAAATCAATATCTACAACGAAATCAATGCATCTAGAGCAATCAATGAAATAAGATTAGAATTCATCATCTACACTAAAATCAATGCATATAGTGCAAGAAGTTAACTTCTATTAAAAATCAGCATCTACACTAAAATCAATGCATATAATGTAAAAAATCAAATAGGATTAGAAATTGGCATCTACGCTAAATAAATGAATATAGTTCAATGAATCAAATAGGATTAGAAATCGCCATCTATACCAAAAATCAATACATCTATTGCAATAAAGAAATTAGAATTAGAAATCATCATCTACACTAAAATCAATGTATATAGTGAAAGCAATTAAATAGAATTAGAAATCCCTCTCTCTCGAAGTATTTTTCAACCATTTAGAGAACTACACTCTCTCTCTCTCTCTCTCTCAATCTCTTCCCATTCCCCTCCCTGTCCCTATCCCTGTCCCTCCCTCTCCCTCTCGTTCCCCCTCGCCATCCTTCTCCCTCTCCCCATCTCTCTCTCTCTCTCTCTCTCTCTCTCTCTCTCTCTCTCTCTCTCTCTCTCTCTCGCCCTCGACCCTCTCACTTGCTCTCCCTCTCCCTCTCACCCTCTCCCTTTCCCGCTTTCCCTCCCTCTCACCCACTCCCTCTCCATCTCTCCCTCCATATATCTCTATATCTCTCTCTCTCACACACACACCCTCTCCCTCCCTCTCTCCCTCTCTCTCTCTCTCTTTCTCTCTTGCCTCCCTCCCTCGCTCCCTCCTTCCCTCCCTCGCTATCCCTCCTCTCCTTCGACCTGAACTCTCACCCTTTTCTCTCTCTCCCTCTTTCTTGCCCTCACCCTCTCCATCTCCCTCTCTCCCTCTCTCTCTCTCTCTCACTCTCTCTTGCACTTTCCCTCATCCCTTTATCTCTCTATCCCTCTCTCTCTCTATATCTCTTCCTCCCCCTCACTGTCCCTCTCTCCCTCTTTCTCTATCTCTCTCCCTATCGCCCTATCTCTCTCTGTCCATCTCCATATTTCCCTCTCCCTATCTCTCCCTCCCTCCTCCTCCATCCATCCCTCACTCTGTCTCTCCCTCTCCCTCTCTCCCTCTTTCCCTCCCTCTCCCTCACTCTCCCCCTCTCTACCTCTCCCTCCCTCTCTCCCACTCTCTCTCTCTACACTCTATCCCCCCCCTCTCTCTCTCTCTCTCTCTCTCTCTCCCTCTCACTCTCTCTTGCACTTTCCATCATCCCTTTATCTCTCTATCCCACTCTCTCTCTATATCTCTTCCTCCCCCTCACTGTCCCTCTCTCCCTCTTTCTCTCTCTCTCTCCCTATCGCCCTATCTCTCTCTGTCCCTCTCCATATTTCCCTCTCCCTATCTCTCCCTCCCTCCTCCTCCATCCATCCCTCACTCTGTCTCTCCCTCTCCCTCTCTCCCTCTCTCCCTCCCTCTCCCTCACTCTCCCCCTCTCTACCTCTCCCTCCTTCTCTCCCCCACTCTCTCTCTCTACACTCTATCTCTCCCTCCCTCTCCCTCTCTCCCTCCCTCTCTCACCCTCTCTCTCTATATATCTCTATCTCCATCTCCCTCTCTCTCCCTCTGCATCCGTCCCTCCCTCTCCCTCCCCTCCTCTCTTTATCTCTCCACTCTATCTCTCCATCCATCCCTCCTTCCATCTCTTTCTCTCTCTCTCTCTATCTCTCTCTCTTACTCTCTGTCTCTATGTCTCTCTATCTCTCTCTCCCCCCCTCCCTCTCTCCGCCCATGTCTCCCTATCTCCCCCTATCTCTCTGTCCCCCTCTCCCTCTACCTCTACATCTCAATGCCTCTCTCCCCCTCTCCCTCGCTCCCTCCCTCTCTCACTCCCTCCATCTCTCTCCCCATCCCTCTCCCTCTTTCTCTCGCTCTCTCTCTCCACCTCTCTCCCCTCTCTCTCTCCCCCTCTCTCTAGCCCTCACCCTCTCCATCTATCTCTCACCCACTCTCTCTCTCTCTCTTGCACTTTCCCTTGTCCCTCTATCTCTATATCCCTCTCTCTCTCTCTCTCTCCCTCCCTCCCCCTCACTCTCCCTCTCTGCCTCCCTCTATCTCCCTCCCCCTCTTGCACTATCCCTCCTTGTCCCTCTCCATATCGCCCTCTCCCTATCTCTCCCTCCCTCCATCCCTCACTCTCTCTCTCTCTCTCTCTCTCTCTCTCCCTCTCTCTCTCTCCCTCCCTCTCCCTCACTCTCCCCCTCTCTCCCTCTCCCTCCCTATCTCCCCCCTCTCTCACCCTCCCTCCCTCCTCTCCCTCTCCCACACTCCCTCCCTCCTCTCCCTCTCCCACACTCTCCCCCTCTCTCCCTCTCCCTCACTCCCTCTCCCTGCCTCTCTCTCCTTCCCACCCTCTCTCTCTGTCCCTCTCCCTCTCCTTCCCTCTCCCTCTCCATCCCTCACTCCCCCTTTCTTCCTCCCTCCCTCTCTCCCTCTCCCTCCCTCCCTCGCTCCCTCTCCCTCCCTCTCCCCCTCTCATTCTCCCTCCCTCTCTCCCTTCTCTCCCCCTCTCTCACTACCTCCCTCCCTCTCCCTCCCTCCCTCCCTTCTCTCCCCCTCTCTCGCTCCCTCCCTCCCTCCATCCCTCTCCCCCTCTCTCACTCCCTCCCTGCCTCCATCCCTCTCCCTCTCCCCCGTCCCCACCCCTTCTCTCCCTTCTCTCCCCCTCTCTCGCTCCCTCCCTCCCTCCATCCCTCTCCCCCTCTCTCACTCCCTCCCCGCCTCCATCCCTCTCCCCCGCCCCCGCCCCTTCTCTCCCACGCCCCCGCCCCTTTTCTCTCTCTCTCTCTCCCTCTCCTTCCCTACCCCCCCCTCCCTCTCTCCCCCCATGTCTCCCTCTCTCCCCCTGTCTCTCTCTCCCCCTCTCCCTCCCTCTCTCTCCGTCTTTCCCTCCCTCCCTCTCTCCCTCCATCCCTCCCTCCGTCTCCCTCTCCCTCCCTCCGTCTCCCTCTCCCTCCCTCCCTCCCTCCGTCTCCCTCTCCCTTCCTCTCTCCCTTCTCTCCGCCCCCCCGCCCCTTCTCTTCCCCCCCCTTCTCTCTCTCTCTCTCTCTCCCTCTCTCTCTCTCTCTCCCTCTCCTTCCCTATCCCCCCCTCCCTCTCTCCCCCCATGTCTCCCTCTCTCTCTCCCCCCCTCTCTCTCTCTCCCCCCTCTCTACCTCTCTCTCTCTCTCTCTCTCTCTCCCTCCATCTCTCTCCCTCCCTCTCCCTCTCCCCCTCTCTCTCTCTCTCCCCCTCTCTCCCCCATCTCTCCCTCACACCCTATATCACTCCCTCTCCCCTCTATCCCTCCCTCTATATCTCTCCCTTCCCTATCAATCTCCCTCTCTCTCCATCTCTCTCCCCCTCTCTCTCTCTCTCTCTCCCTTCCTCTATCCCTCCCTCTCTCCCTCCCTCCATCTCTCTCCCTCTCCCAGCGTCTCTCTCTCCTCTCTCTCTCTCTCTCTCTCTCCCTCTCCCTCTCACTCCCTCCCTCCCTCTCTCACTCCATCCATATCTCTCCCTCTCACTCTTTCTCTCTTTTTCCCCTCTCTCTCCCCACTCTCGCCGCTCTATCCCTCCCTCCATATCTCTTCCTCTCCCTCTCCCTCCCTCCACATCTCTCCCTCTCCCTCCCTCCACATCTCTTCCTCGCCGCTCTAGTTTAAATTTTTCACATATTTAATTAAAAAAACTTATGCAGGCTTCAGTGTTAATTAGTTTCAAGGAAAGAAAAATTATGAATAAAATTAATATATAATTAGTTCCGACGAAAGGAAAATTATCAATCAAATTCATATATAATCAATACTCAAAAATAAATATACAAACTGCAAGTTTAAAAGAAAGATATACAAAGGATGATTCGCTCTGCTAGGGTTTTCGCTTTTCTCTCTCTGCAGAAACCCTAGCCCTAATCGCCGCTCTGTACTCTCTGTCGGCGCTTCCGTCTGACTGCAACATAGTGCTGCTCGCAGCAATGGAAACAGAAACGGGGGGGGGGGCGGTCAGCCCTCCCCTGCCACGGATCACAACAAGCCAAAAAATGCTGATCTGAATGCGCAAGGTACGGCCAACGCACAGATGAAGGATAGTGCTCAGCAAATGAGTTCTGATTCACAAAAGAAAACGCCGCAGGTCACCTCTTCAACCTGCAAGCCAATAGCACCGGACAGACCAAAAATCGATCTGCCCAGTCACCGAATAAATGCCAGGATCCAATATATGAGAGATCATGCCCTCATTGGAAAGTTCATGGGGATGTGGCCGACGGAAAGAGCTTTACAAGGTTGGATCGCCTCCAAATGGAAGCCAAAAGGACATGTCAGCCTGCAACTCGGGCCAAAAGGCTTTTTCACGGCTGATTTCAACTGTCTTGAGGACAGAAATAGAGTCATGGATGGTGGCCCCTACTTTTTTAACTCTGCAGGTCTGTACCTGCGAAACTGGGTAGAAAGATTTAACCCAGATCAAGAAAATTTTAATTGGGCCCCGGTCTGGATCATACTCTACTCATTGCCTCTGGAATATTGGGATGAAGATTCTCTGCAAGAAATAGGCAGTGGGCTCGATGAGTTCATCAAAATCGCAGAAGAAACGAAGCTTAGGAGATATACTTCGTACGCAAGGATCTGTGTCCAAATGCAACTGGATCGAGCCCTCCCAGATGCGGTAAGTCTATTCCATGATTATTTTGAATGGATTCAGCCTTTGGATTATGAACATGTGCCGTTTCGTTGTAGAAGATGCCATGCCCATGGGCATCTGTTTAGAGATTGCCCATTAGTTGCCCAATCCAAGCCCCAAAATGTTGAAGACAAAGAAGATGCAGAAGGGTTTACTAAAGTCTCCTCCAGAAGAAGGAACCATAAGAAAGCTCCTCAGCCCAGCTCCAAACCCAGCCAAACCCAGACAATCCCTACCACTAGCAACAGTTTTGCTGCCCTAGCCACCAATGATCTCCCTTCCGAAAACACCACCACGAACCCGGTTTCCTCGACACCCTCCATCCCCTCTTCTTCCATAATTCACTCTGTGGTCTCTGGACCTTCACACGCTTCGCAGCCCTCTGATGATCCCCCCAATTCGGATCCCCGTGCGAAGCTGAAACAAGTCCCTTGGAACCCTAATAATATGGATCTTGATGCGAACTCTGCTAATCCTAGCTTGGCTAGTAAAGAAACTCAGGAAAGCCTGCAAACCACTCTTATGGAGGAAGACTCAGAAGGTTTTGATGTGGGAGATATCGACATAATAGGACTGGAAGATGCGTGCAAAAAGAAAGAATTTGATAAAATCCTACCCCATCAGATTGAATCGTTGGAAGTAGTCCTAACCAAAGCTCATCAGCATAAAAAATTAGGGATTCAATCAGGCAGTCACTGGGACAGCCTAAAAGTGCTGAAAGAAGGTAAAAAACAAGGCAGGAAGCCAGATCTGCTACGCACCATGCAGGTCGGAGCAATGCTCGTGGATTCAGGGAGATATCCCAAGTTGACCAGGTTCTTCAAACCTCTAGAAAATAGTTCACCATGAAGTTGATTTCTTGGAATGTAAGAGGGCTTAACGCCCCAGGTAAATATAGGATGATTAAATCCATGATACAAAAGAAAAATCCACAGATTCTCTTTATTCAAGAAACAAAATGCAATAGCAATCTACTTGGTGCCATCTTAGCAAAAGCTTGGCCCAGTAGTAGTTCAGTAGCAGTTGACGCCTCCGGATCCTCTGGAGGATTGGCAATAGCTTGGGATACACGCTCCATGCAGCTCTCTGATTTTCATGCAGCCCACAACCTAATACAAGCCACTTTTCACCCAATTGGCACTAATATTCATGGGCACTTGACCAATGTCTACTTCCCCCAAGAACAGAGAAGCAAGACAGCGCTTCTAGATACTTTAGCGTATCTAAACTCAAACAGAATCCATCCACTTTGGATAGTCGGTGGCGACTTCAACATGACCCTGAGAATGGAAGAAAGAACTGGTGGGCGTTACAAATCTGAATTGGATAGCAGCCAATTCAAAAAATTCATCAACCACAACTGGCTCATAGACATGCCCTTCTCCAACGGCATCTTCACTTGGAGCAACAGAAGAACTGGCACTCAGCAAATTGCGTCAAAGTTGGACAGATTCCTCATCTCTGACAACGCGATTCATATGGGAGGAGATATCACAAGTTCAATCCTACCATATGCAGGATCGTATCATTGGCCCATACTTCTACAATGGCAAAATTTAGGAGATCATTTAAAGAGGCCATTCCGATTTGAAGCATTCTGGCTCACGCATCCATCCTTCAAAGAACTGGTACACAATACTTGGAGGAACTTCCAGCCGCCGAAAGGATCCAAAATGTATCAATTTCAACAAAAACTCAAGCACCTGAAAGGCCAAATTAAAAATTGGAACCAGAACACCTTTGGAAACATCTTCAAGGAGAAGAGGAACCTTGAGCAAAGTATGAATGAGCTGCAACAAGAAATCATTATTAAGGGGCGGACGGAGCTGTTAGCAGAAAAGGAGCAAGCCATTCAAAAACAACTGGAAGAGAGATACAAGCAGGAGGAGATACTTTGGAGGCAAAAATCAAGAATTCGATGGCTCAAAGAGGGTGAAAGAAACACCAAGTTCTTTCACGCCTCAACCATGCAACGTAGGATGCAAAACAGAATCAGTCACATACTCACTAAGCAGGGGGAGAGAGTGGAAAAACATGAAGATATGCAACAAGAATTAATTGACTATTTCAAAAGTATCCAGCAGGAGCCTCAACCAAACCGACAAGAGGATATTGACAGCATTAAGCAGGTCATCCCTAAGCTAGTTACTGATGAGCACAATAAAATGCTCCTCCGACCAGTCTCCCTGCAAGAAGTTGATGAAGCTATGGCGCAGTTCAAAGATGGAAAAGCCCCTGGACCTGATGGTTTCACCTCAAACTTCTTTCATCATTTTTGGGAACTCATAAGATCTGAAGTCTGGCAACTAGTTGAAGAATCCAGAACTATGCATTGGCTCCTCCCATCTCTCAACGCTACTTTTATAGCTTTAATACCAAAAGAGGATCAAGCCAGTACTCCGGACAAATTCAGACCTATCGCTCTTTGCAATGTTATCTATAAAATCATATCCAAAGTAATTGCCAACAGGCTCAAGACGCTCCTCCCGCTCCTTATCTCTCCGGAACAAACTGGATATGTAGAAGGGCGCCAAATTCTGGATGGTATAATTCTCACTCATGAGATTATGCACTCTCTGAAAATCAGCAAAAAACCAGGTATGCTTCTGAAGCTTGATCTCTCCAAAGCATTTGACAAACTGAATTGGAATTATATTCATCATATTTTAAATGCTTTTGGATTTGATCAAATGTGGATCAGATGGATAATGAGCCTCATCACTTCCACCTCCTTCTCTATTTTAGTCAATGGTGCTCCTTCCCCTCCCTTCCATCCTTCTCGGGGCATTAGGCAGGGGGATCCTCTTTCTCCTTTCCTTTTCGTCCTCATGACTGAAGGCCTAAGTCGTTTACTCCACAAGGCAGTCCACTCTTAGAATTTGCGTGGTATCTCCCTGCATGGGGCTCCTATCACAACCCACCAACAATTCGTGGATGATAACATGCTGTTCGGTTATCCTTCTGTTCAGGAAGCTCGTTCTTTCAAAGCCATTCTTCATCTCTTCTCCTCTGCCTCAGGTCTTACCATTAATGACTCCAAATCCCAAATCTTCTTTTTTAACACCCCGCCCCTTATTCAGGCCAACATTGCGCGCATCCTTGGTTTTTCCATTTCCACCCTTCCTGACAAATACCTGGGAGCCCCCCTTGTAGATTCAGCCATTAGGAATACCTCTTGGAACAAGCTCCTCGAAAAATTGGAGAACAAGCTCTCCTTGTGGACCTTCAGAGCCTTGAACTTAGCCAGTCGACTTGTTCTTATAAAAGCTGTTTCGCAATCTATGCCGCTCTATCTGTTTTCTGTTCTTGCAGCGCCTAAGTGGGTTCTCAAACAAATCAGGACCTTGCAACGTAATTTCCTTTGGGGATCCTCAGGCAGGAATCGCAAATGGGCCTTAGTGAATTGGGACACTGTTTGCTCTCCTAAGGATGCCGGTGGTCTCAACCTCCGCAATCCCAACCACAGCAATGAGGTGATGGCAGCTCGCATCTGGTGGAAATGGACGTCGCAACCTCAAACTCCGTGGGCCAGATGGTGGACTGCGAAATATGCCAATAACAGGCCCTCTGCCGATCTAATCAGGTTTATCCCGGAGCAACAAGGATCTCTTATATGGAACTCAGCCAAGCAGCATTACTTACTCATCCAGCAACACAGCTTCTGGGAAGTCCGTAATGGCCATTCAGCACGATTTTGGCAGGACTCGTGGCAGCAGCATCCTGTCCTTTGTGAAGCTTTCCCCGGCATCAATGTGGAAGACAACAGCAATGCGCAGGACATCAGAGTCTGTCATCAATGGCAAGATGTCAACAGCAATGGGTTCAGACAGTGGAAAGCCCCTCACCTAATCGCGCCTCATGCACGAGTCTCAGATCAAGAAGCCCTCAATTCTGAACTCAGCAAAGGACAAATTAGATGCACTGATGAACCTGATATATTAAGATGGGGGTATTCTACCAAGGGTATGTTTACTACTAAAGAAGCCTACTCCATTCTTCATCCCACGCCCCTACCTCAGGATCCTTTATGGATGCTGATATGGAATAAGCACAACTGGCCCAAGATTTCGACTTTTCTATGGCTTCTCAGCCATAAACGAATCCTCACTTGGGACAACCTGGTCAAACGAGGCTTCATCGGCCCCTCCAAATGCCCCAATTGTCATCACTCTGAAGAAACTATCCAGCATCTGTTACTTCTCTGTCCTTTAGCCAACGCTTTCTGGGAAAAATGCTGCTTTCGTTGTCAAAAGAACAAATCCAATGGAGATATAACCAACACCCTCCGGTGCTGGACCCCTCACCCCTTCTTCTCCCCCCTCCTCAACGCTCTCTGGTTGCTCCTCCCTGGGCTAGTGTTCTTGTCCATTTGGAAAGAAAGGAATAAACGGACTTTCAAAAATCTTGCCTCTTCTTTAGATGATATTTGGCTCTCTTTCTGCAATAATCTTCAGGAATCTTTAGCCCTTCACTCTTGGTCCGAAGAAGACTTCCCCAAAATCCCCAAAGAAATCTCCATTTGGAAAAATTGGAATCTCCACATCGCCTACACTCCCTCCCTAAAAACCAATCCCCTCCCCATTCCTCCCTTACTCTGGACCCCTCCCCCTGAAGGTGTTTTCAAGCTAAATTTTGATGGGGCTTCAAAAGGAAATCCTGGGCCAGCAGGATTTGGAGGCATCATACGCAATGACAAAGGAGAAACTCAGATCATCTACTATGGCTCTATTGGATGGGATTCCAATAACGCGGCTGAATTAGAAGGATTATGGCAAGGTCTTGGTCTGATTCATCTTCATAAGTTTCTCCCCATCATTATTGAGGGTGACTCACAAATTCTGATCAACATAGCCAAGAAACTTCTCTGGGGCACCACTCCGGAGAAAGCAGCTCACAGCTGGAGATTGGAGGCAAGAATAAAACTATTAAGCAAATGGATAAGGCAGCACAGAGCAATCTCTTTCAATCATATAAAAAGGGATGGCAACAAGGTTGCAGATCTTTTGGCAAATTTGGGCACTGAGGGCCACAGTACTCTCACTCATGGCTCCATTCAATGCATTCATGATGCAGATATACTTCAACAATGTAGCTCGCAGGTGCATAGCGACAGCACCTCCCCGGCTGCGGGTGTTCAATAGACATATGGGAACGTGGCACATCGGCCACTTCCCAATGCAAATAGCCGGTGCAGCCCATATGGCTCCCGGTACCGCCATTAAACACAGCATTTACTCCTCGCACCAGGTGAAGGCTCCTCTCCTCGATCGGATCATTCAGCTCTCCGTTATGGTTGTCATGGCGGTCATTCTGGGTGCTCATAGCATTTGGGAAGGGTTGAATGGTGGGATGGATAAGCCAGCCTCGCCTATCCCATTGCACACGTTTTGTTCTTCGGCTATCTCTGAAGCCAACCTCAAGACGCACACAGGGAAACGCAGCTCGTTAGGAGCCTGCATCGAGTTGGCCCCCAATTTGCATTTTTCCCATAGCCCTTGGTGCACTCAGTCCGCTTACAATTCTGCCTCTTCTGTGCAGTCCGGCATTCTCATCCCTTCTTCTGTCGATTCGCCCAGAACTACTCATCATTCTGCTTCAGGTTCTCTTTCTCATTCCCGCCCTACCTTGAACTCTCTCTGTCGGAAGAGCACTGCTCAATTGGGCTCCAATTCGACAATCATGCCACGCCTTCGCGAGCGCATGAGAAGCCGAAGGAGTTCTGGTCGTGGGAGGCTCAACCAACAACGCCCTCCTCCTGTTCCTGCTCCAGAATCTGAGATGGATACTGGGTTTACTACTTATACTGCTCAACGCTCACTCAGGCCTTCCATCCGTCAAACCTCTCAGCGTGCTGAGTTAAGGTTCGACTGCACCTCCTGCAACGCTATCCTCACTGTTGCTATTATGGTCACGCTCCGGGAAGAAGTTCCGAATTTTGGCCCGCCCAGTTCGCTGAACAGGGCTAACCCACCTCCTGTTGACCTTGCCTCCTCAGCTCCTCGGCACGAGACCAACATGGCGAACGTTCGAGAAGAAGGAGGACGCGCTCTCAGGGAGGAACCGGTGGACAGAGGCGAGATGCTCGCTTGCAGAATTATTGAGGAATCGCCCTCACCCACTCATGAATAGCTTCTGCTTGGTTTATCAGGTTCCTCTGTTTCGTTTTACTGGAAATCTTCTGTTCTACAGCTATGTTGCTTTGCTTTATAGGCACTGTATGTTTTTCAGATTTAGTGTTTTTTTGATTACTATAAACTTAAAACCGGTTTCTCATTGTTGGGCGGTTCAGAAGCTTTGGTTGAAAGGACTGGTTTCCCGTCTCGGGCAGTCCAAAACTCGCATGTTTTGCTTGACTATCAAGCCCAACAGTCAGGCTTCCATAGCTGACGTTGGTGCAGTTTTGTACTATAGCTTTTAATCTTAATAGAAATTAGTCTTACTTAGAAAAAAAAAGAAAAGAAAGATATACAAAACATTTAAAAACAACTTAACTTAATTAATACTGACCTGGCTTCCAGGACCGTAAATACCAACAGCTGCAAATAAATAATGCGGCATTTTCATCTGCTACATCTTCGGGCATCTGCTACACCTTCACAAATCAAATAATATTGTATGAATTCAATAAACATTATATAGAGCCATTTGAGTGTAAAGGTGGATTTAAAAAAAAGAAACTAGACTTTGTTTTTCTCGCCGTAGAAATAAATGAGAAGAAAAAAAACTTCATACTTAAGCTTTCTGAGCGATGGCAGGCCGTTTACGTTTTTCACACATTTAGAAAAACAAAATAAAATAAAATCCAAGATGCAGGCTTAAGTTTTTGAATATAAAGAAACAATATGTACCTCAATGTAAACTTAGTTTTGAGGAAATAAATTATGAATTCAAAAACATTTTTGTTGTTCTTTGAAAGAAAACTAGGGCTTAACAAAACTATAAGAGAGACATTTAAAAACACCGTAATTAATAATAACCTTGGCTTTTAGAACCAGAAGTACCAGAAAATACAAAATCATGAAAAATAGCACTCAAGAAATCCGATCTTGCAAAACCCTACGCGTTAAATATCGATCAAACAGATCCTTAAATCGAACTCAAACACCAGCAACAGATCCAAGCATTGTTCGAATTAATGAAAATAAAAAACGAAAGATAAAATAAAATAAAATAAACAGGCTACCCCATCGTGCAAAAGAACTTAAGAATCTGCCAATGCCATGCATGCCATCTCCTCTCTGTAGTGTACACACACTATACACATAGCCCAACACACATCCACCGAGAGAAGAATCCTCTGATTTCTAAATACCAGAGAGAAGCGAAAACGTACCAGAGAGAATAGCCGCAGTCCCATAGATCAAACACCTGATCAAACATCATGCCTGCATTTCACATAATTGGAAAGCTCAAGAAAACCTCGGGACAGGTTAGATCATTTTTATCTTTCCAGAATGGAACTAGTGGATAAAAAGCAGGCTTTGGCTTTCAGTTGTTTTCTTCTCCAGTAAAACGGTGACACGTGTCCAACGTTCAGCTTAAAAATTAGACGTTGTTTCACAAAAGCTCTCAGTTCTTTTCTCCACTAAAACAGTGACACATGTCCCACGTTGAGCTTAAAAATTAGACGTTTCTCTACTAAATTTCAATTGGACCGTTTTGCTAGATGGTGGTGGTTGCCCTCGCATATTATTCCTCTTGGCAACCAACGGTTCACCCAATTTTCTAATCCGTTATTCAAAATTCAAATTCAAATTTATTTGAATGAACATCCAAAAACGTTTCCATCTGGTTAAGTTATTAAACTCATGATGTATGGTTATCTAACGTTTTTATTAAAGTTCATGCACATGCCTATCCGTGTCAATTATAATTGAGATATGTTCGAGGAAAGGATAACTACGTTGGTGAATTAACATAAGTAAATATATTTCTTTTAAGGTAAATGTATGGTGGATTAAAGATAAGGTTTAATTTTTATTTAAATAAATTATATTTAAAAAAAAGGTGTGATATGTCTTTAATTATACTAATTTTGTATTTTTGTTTAAATAAATTATACTTAAAAAAAAATATGATATATCTTTAATTACACTAATTTAATGTTATATTTTTTTAATATATTTTTATGTCATGTATTAATTTTATGATAATTCTCTCATAACAACAATTTGTTAATTGTTGTATAGTTAAATTTTATTTTCAAATATTTGAAGCGTGAATAAGTCGTTAAATTTCATAACAAGGGTGTCCTTTCTAGTAAGAAAGCAACAAAGTTTTAACAAATTCCAAATAGTAAAGCAAAGATGTTAAAAAGGGAAGAGGAATTGAAGACTTTCTCAAGAAATCCAAAATAGTAAAACAAAGATGTTAAAGAGGGAATCAGATTTGAAGACTTTCTCAACAAATCCAAAATAGTAAAACAAAGATCTTAAAAAGGGAATGGGATTTGAAGACTTTCATGGTGAGGGAGGCTTGAAAATTAATTTGAAAAAGCATTAATTTTAATTATACAATAAGCAAAGAAAATGCTATAATACAAGTTATAATATTAATGATTACTAATACGATGCAGTCATCTATATTAAATTGTTGGTAAATGTAGATAATGATTCATCCATTATACTCATCAAAACATTTATCTTTGCTAAATGGCAAAAAGGTTATTAAAATTAGCTAAAATATAACTTTATTTTCAATTATTATTACCATCAATTAAAAAAATAACATAAATATCTACATTTACAAAAAAATCTAACAACATTTGAGAGTGTAAATCACATAGAAATATCTACATTTACAAAAAAATCTAACAACATTTGAGAGTGTAAATCACATAGAAATTTTAGAACCGACACTGAATACCTTAGATAAATGGAAAAATAAATGTTAAAGAAATATTAAAATAAATATTACACATTTTATAAAATAAAATCCATAAAATTAGACATTGAAAATCACAAATACGATCAACACTCAAAATAAAAACAACGAACTAATAAATAAAAGAAAAATAATTAAACACCATCATAAAAAACAATATAAGATAATAAAATAATAAATAAAGACTAAGTAAAAAAAATAAAAAAAAATAAATATAGAAATAAAAATAAATAAATAAATGGACGTATAAATAAAAATAATACTAAATAAAAAGGAAGAAAATACCAAATATAGACTTAAACTTGGTCAACATTAGAAATGTTATTTAAAATATATAATTATAAATTAACAAAATAAATTAAGAAACCTAAAAAACATCAAACCTAGTACATGACTCTAATAATACACACACACACATACACAAAGTGTAAACCCAGCTAAAATAAAAAAAGATGAAAACAGGAGCAAAAGGAAAAAGGAACCCTACTCAGAGTAGAGAGATGTGATGCCACAATGAAAACGAACAAGGCCTTTTCTCAATCTCAATAGCTTTTCTAAATTTACGGTGATGGAAATGCTCAATCCTAACAACATTCTTAACCCTGAAGTTACTTCCACTTTATCATGGAGACTCTTAAGCTATAAATAAACTTCCACTTTGTTACAATACCAAGGCTTATGATTATCACTCACCCAAAAACCATAACAAATTATATGCTCAAAAATATTATATATATATTTTATGTTAATTTCATTATATGACCATCATTTTTTAATTAAATTTAAAAGAAAAAATACATTAAATCCTAAACCTTTGTCTTGATCACTATTAATTATTTTCTACTTATTAATTATCGATGATTTCTTGAGAGGTGCTCTACCCACTTATGTGGGGTAAAAATGTCAAGCATAAATGTTTAAAATTTAACATTTATATGTGCACTAAATTATTAAAAAGGGTAATAAATAAAATTAAAATTAATAAATAAAATGTTAAAGGTAATATAAAACCTCTAAACATTTAAATGTTTGCTCAATATATAATAAAAAGTTAAAGTCAATTTGTTATATGTAAAATCTGTTATTAACTTGTCAATAGGTTTTGTTACCATGCCATCGGCCAATACAATGTCACTTCTTTCACAATGGAAATAGTTTATAGCAATATGACGTGATACTTAATCATGGAAATTAGCCCCAATTTATGGTCGATATTATTAGCATGTAAATAGGATTTGTTATAATATCATGGGTCAATACCATGGTTTATCAATACCACATGGCCAATAACCGTAACTTATTTCAAAATAAGATATTTTAAAATATTCTATTTTAATTTAATTTTATAACATTTAATGGTGATGGGTGGGTCTCCATTGGGTTGCGGAGGTCAAAAAAGATTGAGGTTCCCTCCTCCTGATATAGCAATATAGTGGTTCAACTGGTATTTAAAGGTTCTGCCATTGAAATTCATATGCAACGGAGTGTTCAGCCAGTCGAAGGACCTCCGAACCCTTATACATGGCTTCTGTACCAATGTGGCAGCGTTAGTTGTCAAGGCAGTGTGCCTCCTTTCAAAAGTGTCACCAAGAGAGAGGTAGTTCTTGCCTTGAACCTATCATTCATTATATACTTACCTATAGTTCAATAGCGTATGGAGTAGAGTAAGGATACCATGAAAAGAATGCAATGTATCTTTACATTCTGGTTTGACCAATATGTTTTTAAGAGGTAAGTATTCTTATTGTTCTTTTCTTGAAACAATAGTTTTCATATAAATAATTATTATGTTATTGAAAGAGATGCATACTAAATTCATGGTATAAGCAAGAAAATAGAATATGCATGTTTTATATTTTAAAAGATATTTTCTTGAATAGATTCAAAGAGGGTAACTCTTTAATATCAATATTTATATAATATTGTATAACAAGAAAATAGAATATGCATGCTCTATATTTTAAAAGAGGTTTTCTTGAATAAAGAGGGTAGCTCTTTAATATAAATATTTACATAATATGGTATAAGCAAGAAAATACAAGATACACGATCTTTATTTTAAAAGGGATTTTGTACTCATTTAGTTTAGGAAATGAGAACAAATCCAAGGTATTTTCTTGAATAGATTAAAGAGGGTAACTCTTGAAATATGTTCAAGTGCGATGAAGAAGAAAAGAGAAGTTTTCTCATATTTATATTTATTAACCATGATTTAAATAGTAACGAATTAATAAATCCATGAATAGTTTCATTAATCCATGAATAGTTTACCATGGTGTTGATAGAGATTAATTATCTCATAAAACCATGGGTAGATTACCATGGTGTTCGTGAATATTAGTTAATTCATAATTCCATGAATAGATTACCATGTTGTTAGTAAAGAATGGTTATTTAATAAATCCACGGATAGAGGAACTAGTCAGTTATATTTCTTTAGATGAACAAATTGAGTGATTAATTTTGATCATGATTATGATGTTAATTCCTTTTGGAAGAAGGTCATGCATAGGCATGCAACATAAGTAATAACTTTCATTGGAAAGAATATAAATATTTGTAGGTGGGAAAGATAGCATGTGGTGCTAAAATATATTGGAAATGATTGTTTAGTATAATCTTTGAAAAATAAGACATGAATTTATATTCTTCATTGCATAATTTTACAAAAGAAAACATATGTTTACATGCTCACAAGCATTAAGGTTTCCTTTCGGAAGACTCGTGAAGGAAGATACGTGCTTCGTTGGAGACTCTTTTGGAATATATATGACTTTGCATGTGTAACACCCCTTGTTTTATGTGTTCAAGTTAGACATTTGAACTTCAATCCAAAGCGGAATGGACCCCAATGGATAGTTATGGTGTGGATGTAATTAATTATTTAATCATGAAAAATAAGTAAACTATTTCTATGAATATTGACCAAATGAGATTTTTGAGATCACTTGCCAAATCCATGAGGTATGGAAAGAGGCTAAGACTTTCCCCAAAAATATTTCAAAAATCCTTGAAAGAATTTATTTCTAATTTAGATTTTTGAGGAAAAATCTAGATTTCCCCAATGAGGTGGAGAATAGTTGGGAAGAGGTAAAAACCTGGAAAAGTAGAAAGCAGCTTTAAAAGTCCCTAAATAAGGGAAGCCTAGGCAAACAGGAAAAAAAGCATCCTGTAATTCTGGGCGCCGAATTAGAAACAGGCTTTGGGGAGCAGAAGCTTAAATAAGCTACTTCAGAATAGATTGGGGTTGGTCTGTTCTGGGAGATGATCTCAACTTTCGGGTGAGTTCTGGGGATAAAAGAACTCTAAGGTTGGGAGGATTGGTCATTTGCAGAAGTGGTATGCTCACAATTTTTATGAATGGTTAAGAATTACTTCAAAAATTCTAAAATTGATATTCCATACATTTAACAGAACTGTTTAGAAGAAATTAATGCTCTCAATTCTATATAGTTGTAGGAATAGGAATTATGGGGAAAATCTTCCAGAAGTTCTAAACCTGCTAATGGTTTAAATCTAGAGATTGATACTACTCCCATAAATCACTAAAATTGTAACTATAATTTGTTTCTGTGGAAGTACAAATCAAATTCTGTATGAAATAGGAAGATAGAATTAGAAGATGAAAAATTGGCTATGACATTAGAAGAGTTTATAGTGATTAATCACAGTGCTGAGATTGCAGAGATACCTTATTGAAGTGCATGTAGGTAAACTGTAATCATTTTGTTTTAAAAAGGAAAATCTGAACTGACAAGTAAATAATTTTTGTTACATGAATTAAATACTTGAGATAGAAAGCTGCACAACATTGAAGGAAGTAAGCAAATAGAAATTATAAGTTAAATCATTTACAAGACTGATATGAATATGTACATTTGGCCAATACAAGGCAAAGAATGAAATCCTAGCTAGAGACATTCTCATATCATGAAACCATGTGGGGTATATTATAGAAAACCAAAATATGTAAATAGAACTAAAATTCTATGCTAATGAAGAAGCTCTTATAACAGAAATATGGGTGTCATTGATATGTCCCTAATGGGAAAAAAGTCTCTATTAGATTTTGCCCACTTGATAGGAAAAGAATAATAGTCAAACAACCTACTGACACAAAAATTCTGCTATCTGCAATAACATAATGGGCTACAACTTAAATAAACGACATTGGGATGCAATGAATATAACCCATGTATCCTAGCAAAGTACCTAGTTAAATTTTGTTAAGGGTTTTATTAACCTATGCTCATTATTCCTATTGTACTCATAAGGAAAATAAGGACTATTGATAGTAACCCTCTGTATTCCAAGAATTGAAATAAAATGTCCTTACGTGGATATTATTAAATTTTCTAATCATACATTGAAAGGAAAATTGTCCTTATGAGAGTATTATACATAACCATTAAGCAGCAAACTGATTATTAGTACAGTAACTATTTGTCTGGATATCACATAAAAATACAACATATGTCACTGTACATACCTCATAGAAAAACAAATAGCAGAAAGGAGACCCAAGAATTATGTTCGTATGTAGCCATGTTGGTGTATTAAACTTCCATCAATTAATATATATACAACAATCAAGTGGAAATACTGAATAAACCTTGAAATAAACAATAAGTGTATGGTGAATATGAAAAACATGGGAAACCCTATATACTATTATGAAATAGATACACAGTGTCCCAAACGAATTCGATAGGCCTCGCCCAAGCGTTGAAATTCCTGAGCATTAGTCTTAAGGGAAAATAGTATAAGAAAACCAAACTATATTAGAACATGTTCCATAGTCAAAAATCTTGGTCGTATTCTAAGGCCAAAAATTTATTTTAGATAGTCCAATTATATGTTTACAAAATTTACAGAGGTGCAATGGGATTGATAACACCCGCGCCAAATAAAATTGTTAAAAAATCTCAGACGGAAAACGTAGAACCAAAGCTGACCCATACATATGGGAATATCGAACTACTAAAATAGAAATTCTCTATGACGAGAAGGAACCAACGTGAGTTCAGAAACGAAGACAAATGTCTTAGGGCGAAATTGGAACAAGTGACGAGAGCATGATAAGAGTGAATATTATGGTGGCAGGAATTAATATAAACAACTGCAGTAACAAGAAACCAAAATGCAGAATTAAAAGGGGTGAGGATAAGCCAATATAAGTACAACTATAAATTAACAAACATCCATATACATATTAATTTACCTTGAGAAATACGTCGTAAAACATTCTATGGTTAACTCCCAATTCTGAAGGGGGAAACGAAAGCATGAGTATCTAATGACAATGATTCTAAAAACAAAATTCATTCGACTCATTGTATTCAAACGTAGGAGAAATCAAAGCCTAAATGTGGATCACATTATTACTGCACGGCAAAAATAACTCAACAACTATGAGGAGTCCTCTACGACACCAACGCTCTCAGAAGGCAAAGCTAATTACAAAAACGAACAGAGAATCAAAATTTCAAACTCCTCTTGTAGAGTTAAATCATAATCATAATAAGACCTGTATATGATATATGGCACGAATAAACTCAACAAGGCATGGTGTAATAAGGAGAATGTGTTACCTATGAATCTCGCTCATGTATGAAAACCAAGCGACTGTGTGTGTCAATAAGTCTCGATGGAAATACCATCGATAGTACCAAGTGGAAACCCTGGCCATGAGACATGCAAGAAAAAAATGAAGGTTGTAACAAGAGAAATTCCCAATTAAGTAGAATGTAAACCCCTAACCCATCCATGCCATCCAGATGGAAAAATATGCGAGAGGCATCCTTGGACTTAGGGTTAGATCAATGGAACTCAGAGGTCTTTAATGGCGGGTTGATAGAAGTTATGAATTCAAGCTAGGTAAATAAATGTGAAACGACTTCCAGGTACCGCTTCTCTTCTCGAGAAAGGTAGAAGACTTAATGTAGGTATAAAAATGGGCTAGCGCTCGAATATCATCATAGAGAAGTACACAAGAGAAATTTAATATGTAGGAAAAAAATGAGATGAAACCCTCAAAGGGGTTGACACATTGAGTGAAATCGTGCTCTGTGTAAAGATTGTGGGAAACGTTACAAATCAATTCGATATTGTATGTACTATCTCACACAAGCCGGACGTGATAGGGTTGCAGATCTTATGACATATAATCAAACGCAATTCCGTAGAAAATTATTTCATATGATATTAGTATGGATGAACCATATATTAACATGTTCAATGTAATAATTTGAGTTAAGTTAATTTTTGGGGTTATAAGATCTTCCACTTAAGTTACAAGGGAAGTTAACTAAGATAGTTTAGAGAAATTAAAAAAAAAAAAACAATAAGGAATGGTTATCATAATTAAAAAGGGAAGTCACCATCAGAACTTGAGGAATGAATTAATAAGCGTCAATCATTAAGATATAGATCAACATACCTTAGGGAAAAATACAAATATGTAGGTAACTGTATACATTAAGGTAAGGTGTCTATGTGAAATCTAAATGGGGTGAACCCAAAGGAATTTTTTTTTTTTTTTTTGAGGCATGTTACAAATGGTATTAGAGCTCATGTTAGAAAAAACTGGGTTGTTTTTGTGCTCTCTTTGTAAATTATTTTGGAAGGAAAAAAAATTCTTTTGTTATTGATGTTGTTTTGTTTAGTGTACAGTGGTACTAGAACTGAAAAGTTAATGGTAGAACGTGATGAAATTTATGTTGATCTGTGTGATGAAGATAACAAGCCAGATCCCAACGCTCCTTTTGTGTCTATGTTGCACAAGTTGCAATAGGATATGGCTGAGCTAAGAAGCCAGAATGACAGGCTATCATTAGCTAGTGAGGAGCAGGAAAAGCTAATAAGAGAAATGACCTCGTGGAACAGCCCTGAAGGTGAAGGTTCCAGAAAGAGAAAGAAATGTAGGTTATTAGTTGATTCTGAGGAAGATGACACTAATAGACATCAGTCTAAACAGAGGAAGGAATTACAAGGTGAATTTCGAAAAATTAAACCGCCCTTCTATGATGGAGAGAAGAAGGAAGATGCTAAGGCATGGTTGTTAAATATGATTAATCATTTCTAGTTCTATGAAGATGAGAGCAATCTGAAGGCTAGATTAGATGTCTACCAGTTGCAAGGTAAAGCTACCTTGTGGTGGGAGGAGACGAAAATGGTCGATGCCATTGATGAAAAAATAGTGACTTGGGAAGATTTCCAAGTCAAGTTTAAAAAAATCTATTTGAACAAACGTTATTATGATGACAAAGAAAAGGAGTTCCATGAACTCAGATTAGGACAGATCACTATAGATGAGTTTGTCACCAAGTTCACTAATCTGTTAAGGTATTTTCCTTACATTCGTGAAGAGAAGGCAAAGGTACAAAGGTTTTTGAACTGCTTGCATGCTGTGTATAACGAGAAAATATAGTTCGATAATCCAAAAACTATGGACGAAGTGGTGAGGAAAGCTAGATTATGTTACCAGCATTTTAAAGGAAAGGATGAACATGGAAAAAGCTAGGTAAACAAGGGTGAATTTAAAATAAAGAAACAAAAACCAACTTACTTGAAAAACTTTGGTAGGGATCATCAGCAGAAGAAATTTAACAAACCAAAGGAAAGTCAAACTGTCGAGTCCCAAGTTGGTTCAAAACAAATAGATGGAGATAATAAGAAGGAAGGAGCAGTTAAAATGCGGGAGACTTTGAAATGTTGGGGTTGCAGGGAACCTCATCTGTTGAGGGATTGTCCACACAGAAATAGTCAGATGATTTTGAAGGATAGAGAAGCTACCACAGTGAACGATATAGCTAGGAACATACCCACTATCAGTGCAGCCTTGGAGAACTGACAAGCTGAACATCAGGCTACTATGGTCGAGATGGAAGGTAAGATCGCTGACCAATCTGTTATAGTTTTGATTGATCCAGGTGCTTCTTTGAGTTATATTACTCCCCAAGTTGTAGAAAAATGCAATCTAAAAACTGAAA
Source organism: Pinus albicaulis (assembly GCA_034641835.2). NCBI lineage: Eukaryota > Viridiplantae > Streptophyta > Pinopsida > Pinales > Pinaceae > Pinus > Pinus albicaulis. The sequence goes on along the minus strand of JAXQQM020079093.1, from coordinate 89,644 downwards.
AATTCCAACAGTCTTGGTTGGTCCAGTTAGCTACTAGTACCAAGCGAAGAGTAACCCATAAGTTACCTAAAACAACAATTAAATTAAATGATTTTTAGATAGAAGTAAATTTTAACATTTTTCCCTTAGGCTCATATGATTTTCTGATAGGAATGGACTGGTTAGAAAAGAAAAGGGCTATGATGAATTTTTGGGATAAAACTCTGCATTGCATAGATGAGGAAGGGATACCCATTATACTAAAAGGAAAATCGAAACCAATCTCAACAAGACAAATATCAACACTGCAATTAAAAATAATAGCTAGAAAAGGATATCAAGTATATGTTGTACATGTTGAAGAATTAGGACAACAACCTGAAGAAAACATGCTGTACACTTTACCAGTGATAATATATTTCAAAGAAGTTTTTCCATATGAGATTCCTCATCTTCCCCCAAAAAGAGAAATTGACTTTCCCATCGATTTGGTGCTCGGAGAAACACCTGTTTCTAGAGCCCCTTATTGGATGAGCCCCCCTGAACTCATGGAGTTGAAGATGTAGTTGCAAGAATTGCTGGATAAAGGGTACATCAGACCAAGTGTATCTCTTTGGCGAGCATCAGTGTTGTTTGTGAAAAATAAGGATGGAACCTTCATAATGTGCATTGAATACCGTCAATTGAATAAGTTGACAATAAAAAAATAGTATCCATTGCCCAAAATAGACAACCTTTTTGATCAAGTGAGAGGGGCCTCAGTATTTTCTATGATTTATCTAAGGACTGGTTATCACCAACTCAGAATTAAGGAGGAAGACATTAGTAAAACAGCTTTTCGAACCAGGTATGGTCACTACGAATTTGTAGTCCTACCTTTTGGTTTGACAAATTCCCCTACCACCTTTATGTGCTTAATAAATAGTTTTTTGAACAAGCACTTGGATAAATTCATACTAGCGTTCATAGACGATATTGTGGTTTATTCAAAAAGTGAGGAGGAGCACAAGGAACACTTAAGGATAGTTTTGAAAACTTTGAAAGAAAGCCAGTTATATGCCAAATTCAGTAAATGTGAATTCTATAAAGATAAGATTCAATATTTGGGGCATATTATTTCTGAACAAGGATTGGCTATGAACCCTAAGAAAATAAAAGCTATTAGAGAATGGCCAGTGCCCACTGATGTTTCAGCAGTGTGGTCATTTATGGGGATTGCAGGTTATTATAGAAGGTTTGTGGAAAGATTTTCTGCAATAGCATATCCCATAACTTCATTACAGAGAAAAGGCACCAATTTTGAGTGGACTGAAAAATGCCAAAACAGTTTTGAACAATTAAAATTAAAACTCACTACAACCCCTATACTGAAGATTGCAGATCTTGAAAGAGATTTTGTTGTGTATATTGATGCATGTAGAGAGGGATTGGGAGGAGTCCTGTTGTAAGAAAATTTTGTTATTGCATATGAATCTAGAAAACTTAAGAAACATGAACATAATTATAATGTATATGATTTGGAAATGGCTACTGTAATCCATGCCTTGAGGATGTGGCAACACTATCTTCTTGGGAAAAAATTTACATTGATGACTGATCATATTAGTCTCAAGTATTTCTTTTCTCAAACAGATTTGAATGCTTGACAAGCCAGATGGTTGTCTTTTCTGAGTGAATTTGATATGGACATAAAACATATCAAAGGGAAAGAAAACAAAATTGCTGATGCACTAAGAAGAAATGCTTGCCAAAACATAAGCAGGAACTAGTTAAAAAGGTAGCAGATCAAGATCCAAATTATGAGAATCTACAAGTGAGACTACTAAAAAAAGAAATGGCTGAATACACTCAAAACCAGAAAGAGCTGATCTACTACAAAAACACAGTGTACATTCCTAATGTGGATTCTTTGAAAAAAGAAATCCTAGATGAATATTATAAATAGCCATATGCAGGACATCCTGGATATCAGAAAATGCTTACAGCCTTCAAAAGGAAATTTTTTTGGCCAGGAATGAAAAAGGATGTGGCAAACTATTTAGCTCAGTGCATGGAATGTCAACTAGTCAAACTTGAACATCAGCATCCAGCTGGTCTTTTAAATCCCTTGCCAATTTCAGAATGGAAATGGGACACTGTTTCTATAGATTTCATAATCGGGTTACCCAGAACAAAGTACCAACATGACTCAGTGATGGTTGTGGTCGACACGTTAACAAAAGCTGCACACTTCATCCCTGTGAAATATACTTTTGGGACAGCCCAAGTAGCAGATGTGTTCCTAAAAGAAATAGTAAGGCTACACGGGGTCCCAAAAATGATTATTTTAGATAGAGACACTAATTTCACGACCACTTTTTGGAAAGGCATATTTGGGGGTAAGGGCACTAAATTGAATTTTAGTACTGCCTATCACCCTCAGACGGATGGTCATACAGAGAGAACAAACCAAATTTTGGAGGATATGCTGAGAATGTATGTGATGGATAGGCCGTCAAAATGGGAAGACTACTTGCATTTAGTCGAATTTTCTTATAACAACAGTTATCAATCCTATATAAAGATGAGTCCATTTGAAGCACTCTATGGAAGAAAGTGTCGTACTCCCTTAAGTTGGAGCCAACCTGAAGATAAACTAGTATTGGGGCCAGACACTCTACAAGAAATGGAAAGAATTTTCAAACAAATACAGAGGAACATCAAGACTGTAGAAGATCGACAGAAAAAAGTATGCTGATAAGAAGAGAGTGCATTGAGAGTTCAAAGTGGGTGATCATGTGTACCTACGTATTAAACCCAAAAAGAGCACACTTTATGCTGGAAGTTGTGCAAAATTGGCTCCTAGATATTGTGGGCCTTTTGAGGTGTTAGAAAGGGTGGGACCAGTGGCTTATATGTTGGCCCTACCACCCCATGTTAGAGTTCATGATGTGTTTCATGTTTCGTTATTAAAAATATATGTACATGGTGATTCTTACATTGTTGATTGGAATGTGATACAAGTGGAACCAGAAGGGGAGTTCCTTCCATAGTCGCTTCAAATATTGGAGTGGGAAGAAATTGAATTGAGAAACCAAACAGTAGCAAGAGTAAAGGTGCAGTGGAGGAAATTTACTACTGACGAAGCTACATGGGAAAGAGAAGCTGAGATAATGGAAAAATATCCATATTTATTTTCAAAATGAACTCTGGTAGTTAGTTTTTAACACTGAGGACGGTGTTTGTTTTCATAGGGGGAATATGTAACACCCCTTGTTTTATGTGTTCAAGTTAGACATTTGAACTTCAATCCAAACGGGAGTGGACCCCAATGGATAGCTATGGCGTGGATGTAATTAATTATTTAATCATGAAAAATAAATAAACTATTTCTGTGCATATTGACCAAATGAGATTTTTCAGATCACTTGCCAAATCAATGAGGTATGGAAAGAGGCTAAGACTTTCCCCAAAAATCTTTCAAAAATCCTTGAAAGAATTTATTTCTAATTTAGATTTTTGAGGAAAAATATAGATTTCCCCAATGAGGTGGAGAGTAGTTGGGAAGAGGTAAAAAGCTAGAAAAGAAGAAAGCAACTTTAAAAGTCCCTAAATAACGGAAGCCTATGCAAACAGGAATAAAAACATCCTATAATTCTGGACGTAGAATTAGAAACATGCTTTGGGGAGCAGAAGCTTAAATAAGCTACTCCAGAATAGATTGGGGTTGGTCTATTCTAGGAGATTATCTCAGCTCAGGGGTGAGTTCCTGGGATAAAGGAACTCTAAGGTTGGGAGGATTGGTCATTTGCAGAAATGGTATGCTCACAATTTTTATGAATGGTTAAGAATTACATGTTATTATGAAATATGGTTAATGACTGTAGATGTTGTTGTACTTCAAAAGTTCTAAAATCGATATTCCATACATTTAACAGAACTGTTTAGAAGAACTTAATCCTCTCAATTCTGTATATTTGTAGGAATAGGAATTATGGGGAAAATCATCCAGAAGTTCTAATCCTGCTAATGGTTTAAATCTGGAGATTTATACTACTCCCATAAATCACTAAAGTTGTAACTGTAATCTGTTTCTATGGAAGTATAAATCAAATTATGTATGAAATAGGAAGATAGAAATAGAATATGAAAAACCGGCTATGAAATTAGAAGAGTTTATAGTGATTAAGCACAATGCTGACATTGAAGAGATACCTTATTGAGGTGCATGTAGGTAAACTGTAATCATTTTGTTTTGAAAAGGAGAATCTGAACTGAGAAGTAAATAATTCTTGTTACATGAGTTAAATACATGAGATAGAAATCTGCACAACATTGAAGGAAGTAAGAAAATAGAAATGATAAGTTAAATCATTTAAAAGACTGATATTAATATGTACATTTGGCCATTACAAGGCAGAGAATGAAATCCTACCTAGAGACATTATCATATCACGAAACCATCTAGGATATATTATAGACAACCAAAACAGGTAAATAGAACTAAAATTCTATGCTAATGAAGAAACTCTTATAACAGAAAGATGGGTGTCATTGATATGTCCCTAATGGGAAAAAAGTTTCTGTTAGATTCTGCCCACTTGACAGGAAAATAATAATAGTCAAACAACCTACTGACATAGAAATTATGCTATCTAAAATAACATAATGGGTTGCAACTTAAATAAACCCCATTGGGATGCAATGAATGTAAGCCATGTATCTTGGCAAAGTACCCAGTTAAATTTTGTTAAGGGTTTTATTAACCTACACTCATTATTCCTAATGTACTCATAAGGAAAAGAAGGACTATTGATAGTAACCCTTTGTATTCCAGGAATTGAAATAAAAAGTACTCAGGTGGATATTATTAAATTTTCTAATCATACATTGAAAGGAAAATTGTACTTATCAGAGTATTATACATAACCGTTAAGCTAGCAAATTGATTATTAGTACAGTAACTATTTTTCTGGATATCACATAAAAATACAACATTTGTCAATGTACATACATCATAGAAAAACAAATAGCAGAAAGGGGACCCAAGAATTCTATTCGTATGTAGCCATGGTGGTGTATTAAACTTCCATCAATTAATATATATACAACAATCAAGTGGAAATACTGAATAAACCTAGAAATAAACAATAAGTGTATAGTGAATATGACAGACGTGTTAAACCATATATACTATTATGAAATAGATACATAGTGTCCCAAACAAATTCGATAGGCCTTGTACAAGCATTGAAATTCCTGAGCATTAGTCTTAAGGGAAAATAGTATAAGACAACCAGACTATATTAGAACGTTTTCCATAGTCAAAAACCTTGGTCATATTCTAAGGCCAAAAGTTGATATTAGACAGTCCAATTATACATTTACAAAATTTACAGAGGTGCAACGAGATTTATAACACCCGCACCAAATAAAATTGTTAAAAAATCTCAGACGGAAAATGTAGAACCAAAGACGGCCCATACATATGGGAATATCGAGCAACTGAAATCAAAATTCTTTGTGACAAGAAGGAACCAACCTGAGTTCACAAACAAAGACAACCGTCTTAGGGCAAAACTGGAACAAGTGACGAGAGCATGATAAGAGTGAATATTATGATGGTAGGAATTAATATAATCACCTGCAGTAACAAGAAACCAAAACGCAAAACTAAAAGGGGTGAGGATAAGCCAATATAAGTACAACTAGAAATTAACAAACGCCCATATACATAATAATTTACCTTGGGAAATGCGGCGTAAAAATTTCTCTAGTTAATTCTCAATTCTGAAAGGGGAAACGAAACAATGAGTATCTAATGACAATGATTCTAAAAAAAAAAAAATTCGACTCATTGTATTCAAACGCAGGAGAAATCAAAGCCTAAATTTGGATCACATTATTACCACACAGAAAAAATGCCTCAACAACTATGAGGAGTCCGCTATGACACCAACGCTCTTAGAAGGCAGAGCTAATTACAAAGACGAAAAAAGAATCAAAATTTCAAACTCCTCCTGTAGAGTTAAATCGTAATCATAATAAGAACTATATATGATATACGTCACGAATAAACTCAACAAGGCATGGCGTAATAAGGAGAACGTGTTATCTAGGAATCTTGCTCCTGTATGCAAACCAAGTGACTATGTGCGTCAAGAAGTCTCAATGGCGATACCATTGACACCACCAAGTAGAAACCCTGTCCACGAGACGTGCAGAAAGAAAATGAAGGTTGTAACAAGAGAAATTCCCAATTAAGTAGAACGTCAAACCCTAACTCATCCATGCCATCCAGATGGAAAAATATACGAGAGGCTTCCTTGGACATAGGGTTAGATCAATGGAACTTGGAGGTATTTAATGGCGGGTTTATAGAAGTTATGAATTCGGGCCAGGTAAATAAATTTGAAATGACTTCCAAGTAATGCTTCTCTTCTCGAGAAAGGCAGAAGACTTAACGTAGGGATAACAATGGGCTGGCACTCGAATATAATTGTAGAGAAGTACAAAAGAGACATTTAGTATGTAGGACAAGCATGAGATGAAACCCTCAAAGGGGTTGACACATTGAGTGAAATTGTGCTCTGTGCAAAGATTGTGAGAATCATTACAAATCAATTCGATATTGTATGTACTATCTCACACAAGACGGACGTGATAGGGTCACAAACCTTATGACATATAATCAAAGGCAATTCGGTAGAAAATGATTTCATATGATAGTAGTATGGATGAACCATATATTAACATGCTCAATGAAATAATTTGACTTAAGTTAATTTTCGGGGTTATAATATCTTCCACTTAAATTACAAGGGAAGTTAATTAAGATAGTTTAGAGAAAAAAAAAAAAAGCAATGTGTATCGTAATTAAAAAGGGAAGTCACCCTGACAAATTGAGGAACGAATTAATAAGCATTGATGATTCAGATATAGATCAAAATACCTTAGGGAAAAACACAGATACGGAGGTAACTGTATAGATTAAGGTAAGGCGTCTATGTGAAATCTAAATGGGGTGAACCCAAAGGAAAAATAAATAAATTTTGAGGCATGTTACAACATGCATGGGAGCAACATTTGATATGTTAGATTGCACTCCATGTACTAAAATTAATAGTTCAAGGGTTATCTATTTTGATTAAATTATGTAAATTGAATGAATGGCTACCATAACTAAGTATTAGTTTATTTTAAATGTATGCTGGGGAGAAGTAGCTATTGTCTTGCAATGCTTATGCGACAGAAACATTAGTTAATTTGATGACTTATAAACAACACATATGAAGTATCTGTTGTTAACCGGAGAATGTCAAGGTAATTTACTTGCATGTCATGAATATACATGAGTAGATGGAGAAACTACTATAGTATAGATATGTGAAATGATTTATTATACTTTATGAATCTTGACAATCAAGGTATGTTGAAGGTAACATTAGCAGGGTATGATGGTGATATGTATAAAGGAAATATTATGCTTAACTTGGTGGCAGGTAAATGCTTATGTTTCATGCAGATGATTATGAACTACCAGATGATCCAGTATATGATGGACCATTGTAGGTACATCAATTCCATCAAGATATGAAGATATGAAGACCAGAGGGTAAATGGTATCATATTTATTGTAATGGATTTAAGCTAGATATTTGTATATTTCCTTGTAAGATTTACAAATGATGGTTAAGGGATGGTCTCCCTTATAAGCCATTAAGTGAGGGCTGATCACCCTCACGAGCATTTAATAATAAAATTAAATGCTTACTAGTTTTAACCCTACAGGGTTTCTAGGGTATATTGGTGTTCAATGATGTGATTGATTATTGTGTCAAGTTGATGATGTTGATTCCTTTCTTGTTATGATGTTCATAATGACAAGTATGTGATGACTATATGAGTAATGAAATGAATGGAAGGTTATATCATACAGTATTATGTTAATGTACTGTAATGGAGGCTGTTAATGGTTAAGGAGCTTACTATTCTTAATCTAAAGTTACACTATGAAATGGTAAACATTCTATGTAATGATGAGTAAGGAATATTTAATAGTGAATGGATAGTTACCCATGAGTAACTTATATACAAAATTTTTAACTCCTTACATTTCCATGTGAAGTTATCAGTGTATATTACAAGTGGTATCAGAGCTAAAGGTTGCAGCACTGGCGCCTTTGGGATTTTTTAAGCAAAAATAAATTGAGAGATCTGAGATGAAATGAACGTATGTGAAGGAAGGCATCGCATCTCTAATCCAGGTTGATTAAAGAGTTTCAAGAGATAAGTATTATTATTTTTCTTTTCTTGAAACAATAGTTATTGCATTTATGGAAAATAAAATGCATACAAAGTAAATAGCAATGGAGTTAGAGTTTCTTTAAAAAGGATATATCTTTTCCATGTACGTAAAGACAAACTAAAAATGTAAGTTCTTGAAAAGATTTCTATTATGTTAATGTTTTAGAAATATATTGTTCCTAGAGATATACCACGGTAAAAGACCAAACTACCATGCTAGTTTTGCTGAGAAGAGCCCATGTGAGTTCTTGAAAAGATAACTAGTATGTATCTTGAAAGGTGTGAGCAGTAGTAAAACATAAATAAGTAAACTTGCTTGCCTTTATATATATCTTATTTAATAAAATATGGGAATCTTGTTTTATTTTAAAAGGGATTTCATACCGGTGTGTTAAATGATAAGGCATCTAGGTTCTTTTCTTGAAAATAAATATAGGCTAAAGAGAATAACCTCATGAATATACTACATTGCTAGATGAATTACATGTACAAAAACCATGAAGAATCTATTTTGAAAGCTTATATAATACTCCACGCACAAGCCATAGATTAGGGTTTCCTATCAAATTATGATTTCCATCATGTCTCCCATGCCAACGCAATATAAAGCATTAATGGACGAGGCTTAGTTGTGATACTCATCCGTTAAGGTTGTAGATTTCTTTCAATGTAGAGGGGAAGGTGGTGGATAGACAAGGATTTGACATATATAGACTACTTGGGACATCGATTTAGATATTATTCCTTAGAAAGGCATCCATTCCCACGTACTTCTATGTAGTTGGTTGTCTTTGTTTCATTTGTAGAGTAGTGAAGGTTGGGGAGATTGGCACTCAAGACATATATTTTTCTTCTCTAATAATTATGGTCTATGAATGAGGATACCCTATGAGAGGAGACAAAGGAATATTTCATCATCCTCCCCCTCCATGACATTTCAAAGAGGAAAAATATTTTGATGAAGATTTAATATATCATATTTGATAATTGGTTGCAGCTATGAAAGCGCATGGGAATAGGAACACATGGCAATGGTCCCTTTGAATTTAGGAACTTCATTAGAGGAAACTTTAGCTTAAAAGTGATTTTTTCATGTAATTTCCATGTCATAATGTGTAAAGCAAACAAAATAATTTAAATTTATAAATAGGTACAAGTAAATATTTTGGAGGGAGATTAAGAAAAACTATTTTTTTTAATTTTATTTTTTACTTATCTACTTATAGGTTTAATCAAATTTTAAGTGTAGGCACTCATTCGATGCAAAATTAAATTCAAACTCAAATGAGTACCCATTATGCATACTTTTGAGAAGACCCACATTCATAAAAAATTAAGATACATTAAAAAACATAACACATTTTTAGTGTATCTTCCTTTTATCAATATGGGTCTTCTCAAAAGTATGCAATACATGTTTGCGTTGGATGCAGATTTAATTATGCATCCAATGAATGTGTACACTTGAAATTTGAGAAAACCTATAATGTGATAAACCAAAATATAATTAAAAATTTATTTCTCTTCTTTTCCCTTCAAAATTCATTACTCTTATTTTATTATTCTAACTTTGTTTTATTATTTTTCCTTAGGATTCCACTTTTAGGTTTAAATTTATTCTAAATTTTTTTCCTTAAATTGATAAGGAAGGGGACTTGTGTGTTGTGGAAAGAAAAATTTTGGGCATAAATATCCATCTAGTCCATATTCAGTCTACTCTAAGGGCAACATTAGGGGCTCTGGGAATTTTATTTCCTCCTCCACCGCCTCCTCTAGCTTCCTCCAACTTGCAAGGAAAATTTGGATAATGGATACTTGATTGATCAATTTACCAAGCTTCCCATTCAAGAAAATATAATATCTTAGAAAAAGAAGGAAAAGAAACCAGAAAACCCCCTATTTTCCATCCATGTGGAGAAGTAGCATACTTACTGCAACAAAAAAATTGTTCTAAACAATCTGAGAGGTGAAACCTCTCAATATGAGGCTAGCACCAACACAGGTGGTGTGTTTGTTGATTATGAATGAAATATATGGTTACCAGAAGGCTATGATGAACCCTTCGAATATATTTCTTAATATACCACCATTGCTATCAATATCTATGAAAGGATTTCTGAGCCTCTATGACTTTACTATTTTTCTTGTGTTATTATATAACCAAAACTAAATCATCTCGGACATTATCCATTCATGTTTATCCATGCATATACTGTATGTAAATTTAAATAATCAAATGAAATTTCAATTATACATTTAGATTTGAATTCATGCCCTCTTACAAACAAATAATGCTCTTCATCATTAAGTCTCCTCAAGTTGTATAATAATATATATTGCTTTAAAAAATTAAATGTAATAAATTAACATAAATATTATATATTGAACTAGAAAAATTAATAAAAAATATATTTAATTAAAATTTTATTTTAAAATATAAATATAAATAATAGAATTGAATTAATAATTCCATAACATCCAAATTTATGGCCAAGTCAGGCACCAACTCATTTGAAACATCCATATTACTCCAACACGAGCCAAGTGAGTTTCGAACTCGAGACCTATCACTCTGATACCACTTGATGGAATCATGATTTCCATTAGACGAAAACCTGGAGGCTTTAGTCTCCACTACAATTTCAAGAGTTAGGATCCACGAGAGGCGGTTATTCCATGTCGCGAAACACATGGGGTGCATTGAACCCAATGTCCAACAATACGTTGGTTCTAGTTTAGGGAAACAATGACACATTTTTATATTATCATTATTATTTATGTGTTTGAGATAAACCTCATACTTTTAAATTTACATGGCTATATCACCCTTCTTTAATTTTGTTTTTTTTTCTTGCCTTGAATAGTTTGTATGTCTTACCTCGGATGCTTTGAGTGGTTTGTGTGTTTATGTGTTTGTATTTGGATGGTAAAGTGTGTGAATGCTACAATTTTTTTGTTATGTTTCTATATGTGTGTGTAGTTATCTATTAGTAATTAGTTGGTCATGAAGAAGGGAGACAATATATTCAATAGTTTATAAGAGGATTGATAATGGAAATTTATTTCGTTTAATTTTAGGTATAACAAATTTTGACAATCAATAATCGTTAATAATGTCCCTCCAAGTATTACTAAATATATATTGAAGATTAGTTTGAATAATTTACTGCATCCATATTACTCTTGAAATCATTTGTTTCATTTCTAATGTTCGAAATAATTTATTTCCTTGACAAATTTTGACGATTTCTTTTTAACTATAGCTTACTTTGTAAAAGTCAAGAAATAATGTAATTTTGAAACTTTTTTTAATGAATGGTCAGATTTACAAAATATTTACATTTTTTGTTAGTTTTTCATCCTTTCATATCAATGATATGAAAAGGATAGTTGAGATCATAAACCACTCAATTCTTGAAGTCAAACTATTGTAGTACACCTCATATATCGTCTCTCTTGCTCTCCAATATTAACAGGTTGAATTACTACAACACAAAAATCAATGCACATTGTCAGTCATTTTTTTGTGCTTACACTGAAATCAATTCACATTGTTAATGTAATCACTTTAAATCAATGTACCATCTTACATTGAGTTACATCATATCCAAAATCATCATCTACACTAAAATCAATGCATCTAATGCATGCAATTAAATAATATTAGAAAACATCTACACTGAAAAATAAATCAAACTAATGCAAGCAATCAAAAAAGATTAGAAATCAACATCTACAATAAAATCAATGTATCTAGAGCAATCAATGAAATAAGATTAGAATTCATCATCTACGCTAAAATCAATGCATATAGTGGAAGCAATCAACTTCTATTAGAAACCAGCATCTACACTAAAATCAATGCATCTAATGTAAGCAATAAAATAGGATTAGAAATTGGCATCTACACTAAATAAATGCATATAATGAAATCAATAAAATAGGATTAGAAATCACCATATACACTAAAAATCAATACATCTATTGAAATAAATAAATTAGAATTAGAAATCATCATCTACACTGAAATCAATGCATATAGTGCAAGCAATTAAATAGAATTAGAAATCCGTCTCTTTCAAAGTATTTTTCAACCATTTATAGAACTACTCTCTCTCTCTCTCTCTCTCTCTCTCTCTATCTATCTATCTATCTCTCACTCACCTCCCTCTCCCTCTCTCCCTCCCTCTCTGTCTCACCCTCTCTCTCTCTGTCCCTCTCGCTCTATCCCTCTCTATCTCGCCCTCTCCATATCTCTCCCTCACTCCCCCTCCCTCTCTCTCTCTCTCCCTCTCCCTCTCGCCCTCTCTCTCTCTCTTTCCCTCTCGCTTTGTCCCCTCCATCTCGCCCTATCCATATCTCTCCCTCCCTTCCACTCCCTCCATCCCTCACTCTCTCTCTCTCTCTCTCTCTCTCTCTCCCTCCCTCCTTCCCTCTCGATCTCCCTCCCTCCCTCCCCCCTCTCTCTCTCTCTCTCCACCCAATCTCTCCCTCCCTTCCTCCCTCTTTGTCTCTATCTCTCTCCCTCTCACTCTCTTTATATATATATATATATCTCTCTCCCTCTCTCTCGATCTCCCTCGTCTCCCTCTCCCACTGTCTCCCTCTCTCTCTCTCTCCCTCACTCTCCCCCTCTCTCCCGCCTTCCCTCTCCCTCCACCTCCCTATCTCCCCTCTCTCTCTATCTCTCTACTACAACTCCTCCTCCCTCTCCCTCGCTCCGTCCCACCCTCTCTCTCTCTCTCTCTCTCCTCCTCTCCCTCCCTCTCCCACCCTCTCTCTCTCCCCCTGTCTCTCCCTCTCTCCCTCTATCTATATTTATACCTCTCCCTCTCCATCTACATCTCCCTCCCTCTCTCCCTCCCTCCCTATCTCCCATCCTCCCTGACTCCCTCCATCTCTCTCCCTCTCCCTCTCCCTCTCACTCTCGCTCTGTCTCTCCTCCTCTCTCCCCCCTCTATTCCTACCTCGATATATCTCCCTCTCCCTCTCCCTCCCTCTCCCTCTCCCTATCTATCTCCCCTATCTCTACCTCTCTCTCCCCCCCTCTCTCTCTCTCCCTCTCTCTCTCTCTTTCTCTCTCTCTCCCTCCCTCTCCCTAAATTTCCCCCTCTCTCCCATCCTCCCTCTCCCTCTCCCTCCCTCTCTCCCCACTCTCTCTATCTCTCCACTATAACTCTTTCTCCCTCTCCCTCCCTTGCTCCCTCTCTCTCTGTCTCTCTTCCACTTTCCCTCCATCTTCCCCCCACCGTCTCTCCCCCCGTCAATTCCTCTATCCCTCTATCTCTCTCTCTACCTCTCGCTCTCCCTCCATCCCTCCCTCCATCTCTCTCCCTCCCTCCCTCCCTCCCTCCATCTCTCTCCCTCTCCCTCTCCCTCTCGCCCTCACTCTATCTCTCCCTCTCTCTCCCCCATCTCTCCCTCTCTCCTTATCTCCCCCCTCTATCCATGCCTCCATATCTCTTCCTCTCCCTATATATCTGCCCCCTCTCTACCTCTCTCTCCCCTCCCTCTCTCTCTCTCTCCCTTCCTCTCTCTCTCTCCCCCCTCCCTCTCTCTCCCTCACCCTATCTCCCTCTCTTTCTCCCTACCTCTCTCCCTACCTCTTCCTCTCCATCTCCCCTCATCTCTCTCTCCCCCCTCTCCCCTCCCCCCATCCCTCCCTCCCTCCCCTCGTCTCTCTCTCCCCCCTCTCCCTCCCTTCCTCCCTCCCCTCGTCTCTCTCTCCCTCCCTCCGTCTCTCACTCCCTCCCTCCGTCCCTCCCTCCCTCTCTCCATAAATCTCTCTCCCTCTCCCTCTCGCTCTCTCTCTCTCCCCCTCTCTTCACCCTCTCTCCCTCTCTACCCCATCTCTCCCTCCTCAATATCTCTCCCCCTCTCTCTCTCTCCCTCCCGCCCCCCTCTCTCTCTCTGTCACCCTATCTCCCTCTCTCTCTCCCTCCCTCCATCTATCTCCCTCTCTCTCTCCCCCCATATCTCTCTCCCCCCTCTTTCCCTCTCTCTCTCTCTCTCTCCCTCTCACTCTCCCTCTCCCTCTCCATATATCATGTACTCTCCCTCCCTCCCCATATCTCTCCCTCAATCTCTCTCCCTCCCTCTCTCACTCCCTACATAACTCTCTTTCTCCCTCTCTCTCCCCCCCATTCTCTTCCCCCTCTCTCCCCTTTTCTCCCCTCACCCTCTCTTCCTCTCTACCCCCTCTCTTTCTCTCCCTCCCTCTCTCTATCTCTCTCCCCACCTTTCTCTCTCCCCCCCTCTCTCCCTCTCCATCTCTCTCTCTCCCGCTTCTCCCTCCCCCCTCTCTCCCTCTCCCACTCTCTCTCTCCTTCTCCCTCTCTCTCTCTCCCTCTCTCTCTCCCTCCATCTCTCTCTCTCTCTCTCTCTCTCTCTCTCTCTTTCTCTCTCTCTCTCATCCTCCTGCTCCTCCCCCACCTCCCTCTCCCTCTCTCCCTCCTCTCAATCTCTCTCTCTCTCTCTCTCTTTCTCCCCATCATACCACCTCTCTCACTCCCTCCCTCTCCCGCTCTCTCTCTCTCTCTCTCTCTCTCTCTCCCCCTTTTTCTATCCCTCTTGCTCCCTCCCTCTCAATCACACTCTAAAAACACCAATATACATATAAAAACCCACTTTAACATATATTGTATCATATATTGTAAACATGAGTAGCCTCTAAAAACCTTGAACTTAATGTTCAGAAAAAATGTAATAACAATATCCTCTTTGTGACTAGCTTATAAAGCTTTATATTAACTTAAAGAACAAGAAAGCAAAAACAATTGAATAGTAATATGAAACGAATAGCAATATTTACATTTTAAACATAATATACTGTAATATTGCATAATAATTTTGGAGGCATTTTACTATAAATGTAGCCTTTAATAAAAGAAACTAGATGTTGTTTTTTTTATAGTAGTAATAAATGGCTCGAAAGAAAAGTTGCACAGCTAAAGGTTCTTATCAAAAACACGCAGTTCAAATTTTTCACACATTTAAATCAAAAAAGTGATGCAGGCTTCACTTTTAATTAGTTCCAAGGAAAGAAAAATTTTGAAAAAAATTAATATATAATTAGTTCCGACGAAATAAAAATTATTAATAAAATTAATATATAATCAATACTTACCCGGATGTGGGTGGTTAAGAGGGGATACATGGTGATAAGACGATTTGGCAGCATTATGGCAAGCCATATTCCAACCAGACCAGCAAGTGTCCTTCGGCGCATCCATAGGAGAGCGCGGCATTTATGGCATTTACAACCCGGCTCGCATCACAACCCAGCTACCGGAATACGAGATCACTCCACACGCTGCGATATGGACATGGAGATTAAGACAATTTATGAGGGGTTAATGCTGAAGGTCTGCAGTAGAACTGGTTTATTTGTTTACAGGATGGCGAACGAGCATTATTCCAGCAGTCTTCCCAGGCCTATTTCATTTTGCTGCTCTCCCGACGTTCGGCTCTCTTCCGAGCATACTATGACAGGTAAACGCACCAAGCTACATTGTTGTTTAGAGCTCAGTGATAATATACATTTCTCTATTGCTGGAAATGGTATGCGTGCTTCGGTGAATTGGACCACGCACTTATCTAGTGCTTCTGTCCTGCTCCCGCTTCGGCATTCTTCCAGTGCTTCTGTCCTGCTCCCGAATTTGTCTAGGGCTTTTGATACGACTGAGAGCATGCCGCGTCTCAAACACCGGATGAGATGCAGACGAGGCTCCTCTCGGCGGCAGATAAGACGCTCACCCACTTCCTCCAGCACCTCTGCTGCGGACTCTCCTACTTCTAACAGCCTTTCAAGAGCTACCAGGGGTTGTATTCTTCGTTCTGGGCGAAGCGTCCGCTCCCCCACTCCCCCGCAGTCCTTTACTCACTCCCAAATGAGGCACTTCTCTTTCGACAGTGCGCTAAACTGACCAAGAGTCACAGCCTCTGTGACAATTGTCTTTCGCGAATTCCCTCTGGAGGTGACTCCTATTCCAGGAGGTTGGGCTGGGAGTTGTGGGGCAACGCATGCTCTGAGGCAAAGCGCGGGCGGTGTGAATTTGCAGGATGTGGAGATGTATATCAACCAGGAGGGCGCCAGACTAGGCGAGGCTGCTCGGCCCAGTCTGGAGCCTAATGATATGGATATTGACATTGGGCTTGATAAAAAAGGGCAGCACAGTGAAAGTCAGGACCAGGGAACTGAGAACGCGCAGCAACCAATTCAAGCGGGCGAGGTGAAGCGGCTTCCTGCAGCTCAGAAGGTTATTCATTCTATTGAGGACCTGTACACAAACGATGGCGAACCACATGAACTCTGGTGCAGGTTCGTTGAAGAAGCACCGGACGAGTAGCGCCTCCCTTCTTTCCTGGTTTTTTGCTATGGCTAAGTTTATTACTATGATAATGTTCATGTTTGTTTTTAAGTTCTCGGCTCTGTCTAATAGGCCGCATATGTTCTGAACTATTAGCATCCCCTGCGTGGGATTTTGTTGGAAAAATTTCAGCACTGGTTTCCCTCGTGAAGGGCAGTGCACAACTCTGATTTTTTGTTCAAACAAGCCTCGAACTCGGGCCTAACCTGGCTTCGAGGACCGTAAATACCAGCAACTGCAAATAAATAATGAGGCATTTTTCATCTGCTGCATCTTCGGGCATCTGCTACACCTTCGCAGATCAAATAATATTGTATGAATAGTTTTTCTTACATAAGCTACATCAAATTCAATGAACATTATATAGAGCCATTTGAGTGTAAAGGTGGATTTAAAAAAAAAGAAACTAGACTTTGTTTTTCTCGCCGTAGAAATAAATCAGAAGAAAGAAAAGCTTCACACTTAAGCTTTCTCAGCGATGGCAGGTAGTTTACGTTTTTCACAAATTTAGAAAAATAAAATAAAATAAAATCCAAGATGCACGCTTAAGCTTTTGAATATAAAGAAACAAGATCAATCTCAATGTAAACTTAGTTTTGAGGAAATAAATTATGAATTCAAAAACAATTTTGTTGTTCTTTGAAAGAAAACTAGGGTTTAACAAAACGACAAGAGAGACAATTAAAAACACCCTAATCAATAATAACCTTGGCTTTTAGAACCATAAGTACCAGCAAATGCAAAATCAAGAAAAAAAAGCACTCAAGAAATCAGATCTTGCAAAAACCTACCTTTTAAATATCGATCAAACAGATCCTTAAATCGAACTCAAACACCATCTACGGATCCGAGCAGTATTTGAATTAATGAAAATAAAAGATCAAAGATAAAATAAAATAAAATAAACGGGCTCTGAACCCCATCGAGCAAAAGAACTTAAAAATTTGCCAATGCCATGCATGCCATCTCCCCACATACACAATACACACATCCCAACACAAATACACCGAGACAACACAAGAACATGTGCGAGAGAAGAATCCTCTGATCAAACAAATTTCTAAAAGAATCTATCGATAAATAGAGTCTAGAAAAAATGAAAAAAAAGCGAAAACCTACCACAGAGAAGGGAAGAACTACAGAGAGAATAGCCGCAGTCCATCATACCGTAAAACGAACCCTCCCACAGATCAAACACCTGATCGACCATGGCATTTCACATAATTGGGAAGCTCGGGACAAGTTCGATCATTTTTATCTTTTTGCAGAATGCAAGTAGTAGATAAAAAGCAAGCAGTGGCTTTTAGTTGTTTTCTCCACTAAAAACATTGACACATGTCCCACGTTCAGCTTAAAAATTAGACGTTGTTCCACTAAAGCTTTCAGTTGTTTTCTCCACTAAAACGGTGACACATGTCCCACTTTCAGCTTAAAAATTAGACGTTGTTCCACTAAATTTCAATTGGACCGTTTTGGTAGATGGTGGTGGTTGCCCTCACATATTATTCTTCTTGGCATCCAACGGTTCTCCCAATTTTCTAATCCGTCATTCAAAATTCAAATTCAAAATTATTTGAATGAACATAGAAAAACGTTTCAATCTGGTTAGGTTATGAAACTCATGCGTTTTTATTAAAGTTCATGCACATGCCTATCCGTTACGTTTTTATTAAAGTTCATGCACATACCTATCCGTTACAATTACAATTGACATATGTTTGAGGAAAGGATAACTACGTTGGTGAATTAATATAAGTATATCTCTTTTAAAGTAAACTTTTGATGGATTAAATTTAAGGTCTAATTTTCATTTAAATAAATTGTATTTTAAAAGTGTGATATATCTTTAATATATTAATTTTGTAATTTTTGTTTAAATAAATTATATTTAAAAACTGCGATATATCTTTAATTACATTAATTTAATGTTATTTCTTTTTAATATAGTTTTATGTCATGTATTAATTTTATAATAATTTTTTCATAACAACAAATTATTAATTGTTGTATGGCTAAATTTTATTTTCAAATATTTAAAGTGTGAATAAATTGTCAAATTTCATAACAAGAGTACGGTCTCTAGTAAGAAAACAACAAAGTTTCAAGAAATTCAAAATAGTAAAGCAAAGATGTTAAAAAGGGAAGAGGATTTGAAGACTTTCTCAACAAATTCAAAATAGTAAAACAAAGATGTTAAAAAGGGAATAGGATTTGAAGACTTTCATGGTGAAGGGACTTGGAAATTAATTTGAAAAAACATTAATTTTAATTATGCAACAAGCAAGGAAAATGCTATAATACAAGTTATATTATTAATAATTACTAATACGGTGCAGTCATATATATTAAATGGTTGGTAAATGTAAATAATGATTCATGCATTATACTCATGAAAACATTTATCTTTGCTAAATTTCAAAAAAGTTATTAAAATTAGCTAAAATATAACTTTATTTTCAATTATTATTACCATCAATTAAAAAAATAACATAAAATATCTAGATTTAAAAAAACATGTAACAACATTTGAGAGTGTAAACTTATGTGATCCATATCATAGTATAATAAATCTTCCACTAAATCACATAGGAAATATTAGAACCGACACTGAATACCTATAATAAATGGAAAATAGATGTTAAATTAATATTAAAATAAATATTACACATTTTATAAAATAAAATACATAAAATTAGACGTTGAAAATCACAAACACCATCAACACTCAAAATAAAAACAACCAACCAATAAATAAAAGAAAAAGAATTAAACACCATCATAAAAATAATATAAGATAATAAAATAATAAATAAAGACTAAGTAAAAAAATAATAATAAATGAATATATAAATAAAAATAAATAAATAAATAAAAATAAATGTACATATAAATGAAAATAACACTTAATAAAAAAGAAAGAAAGTACCAAATATAGACTAAAACTTGGTCAACATTAGAAATATTATTTAATATATATAATTATAAATTCACAAAATAAATGAAGAAACCTAGAAAACATCAAATCTACCACATGACTCTATATATACATATAAATCTAGCAAAAATAATAAGAGAGGAAAACACGAGAGAAATGAAAAAGGAACCCTACTTAGAGCACAGAGATGGGATCCAACAATGAAAACCAACTGATGGAAACGCTCAACCCTAACAACATTCCTAACCCTGAAGTTACTTTTATTTTATCATGGAAACTCTTAAACTATAAATAAAATTCCACTTTATTACAATACCAAGGCTTATGATTATCACTTACCCAAAAACCATAACAGATTATATGGTCAAAAGTAATATATATATATATATATATATATATATATATATATATATATAATGTTAATTTAATTATATGACCATCATTTTTTAATTAAATTTAAAATAAAAAATACATTGAATCCTAATCCTTTGTCTTGAGCACTATTAAATATTTTCTACTTATTAATTATCAATGATTTCTTGAGACGTGCTCTACCCAATTATGTGGGGTACAAATGTCAAGAATAAATATTTAACATTTAACATTTATATGTCCACTAAATTATTAAAAAAGTAATAAATAAAATTAAAAGTAATAAATAAAATGTTAAAAGTAATATAAAACCTCTAAACATTTAAATATTGGCTCAATAAATAATAAAAAGTTAAAGTTAAAGTCAATTTGTTATATGTAAATATCTTATTAACTTGTGAATAGGTTTTGTTACCATGCCATGGGCCAATACAATGTCACTTCTTTCACAATGGAAATATTTTATAGCAATATGACATGATTCTTAATCATGAAAATTCAGCCCCAATTTATGATCGATATTATTTGCATGTAAATAGGATTTTTTATAATATCATGGGTCAATACCATTGTTTATCAATACCACATGGCCAATAACCATAACTTATTTCACAATCAAGATATTTTAAAATATTTTATTTTAATTTAATTTTATAACATTTTCTTAATTACGCTGTAAAGCGTCTTATATGAAAGCAACTTTCCTGGAGTCACTCTGGCAATACGATGATCGTCGGATCTTTGTGTTAGACGATTAAATTATTTTTGATCGTTGGTTTTCTTGCTGCCCCATTTTCCATACACCTGTCTCGCACTTGTAGACCGAAATAACAGAAATGTCGTTCTCACTCTTATGTTTCTTGGGTTATTGAATTTCGTTCGTTATGGATCAAACTGAATGTCAGTTTGACTACAAATGGCCATATTCTTCTTCATCACATTCTGTATTCCCGAATTCTTTCGCAGATCAGAGGATGTTGTGTTTCGTGTTTCAGTAATTGCTTGGCTCACTCTATCATAGGGATAACAGCAAACAACGACGCCATAGGAGACGGTATCAAAAAGCGAAACTTATCCTCTATGTTTGGCTATTTTGGAAGGTCACAGCAACCCCGTGAAATGAATGGCAGTTGCTGCTCCTGCATGGACGACCTATTCCTCCTCATTGGCACCAAATTCCTCAAATTTCTCCTCTTTTTTTCATATCAAGACAGTAACAACAGTTGTAGTACCAGTGCAGATTATTATCATGAAGATGAAGAAGGGATTGATAGCATAGCTACCAAATTCGTCCATATCTGAGAAATAAATACGGAAATTCGGTAATTCGATTCAGAAATTGAATAATTTGATGAAAGTTCGATTTGATTCCGGGTATGTTAGGTTACGGTATAGAAATTTCATGGTTTAATAATTTCACAGTTTATAGTTTATTAAAGGAATTTGTTAATTTGCCTGCGTGAGAATAGTGAGTTCGATTTTCACGGTTTATGTATATTAAAGGGATTTGTTAATTTGTTGGCTTGAAAATAGTGAATGTAGAGATTTTAAACACAAAATAGATATCTGTAGGATGGAAAATTTCCAGGTTTCCAATTTCAGTGTTGCCTTAAAGGCTTTAAAAAGCTGAGATAATTAAGAAAGAAAACTTTTTAGTAAAATATTGAAATAAATTTTATAATAATTAATTGTTTTTTTAAATATAATATATTTATATTAAAAATCTCAGGAAAGTCTTGGAGTCATAGAGCAATTTTATAAAAATAAGTTTGTTTTAAATATTTAATTTTTAAATATGTATTAACTATAAAAGATTTTATATAAAATTTGAAATTAAGGAGGGAAAAGCTGAGATAATTAGGAAAAAAAGAATTTTAGTAAAATATTGAAATAAATTTTATAATAATTAATTTTTTTTTTCTATAAATATAATATATTTATATTAAGAATTTCAGAAAAGATTTGAAGTGAAAGAGCAGTTTTATAAAATTAAGTTAGTTTTAAATATTTAATTTTTGAATATGTATTAACTATAAAAGATTTTATATAAAATTTGAAATTAAGGAGGGGTAGTTTGGATTTTTGGACATATAAGTTTTGAAGAAATACTAATTATAAAAGGATTTTAGATAAGATTTGACAGTAGGAGGGAATTTTTGAATTTAAAAAGGAAAGATTCTGGAAATAAAAGAAGTGTGGTTGTAGTTTTGGTAAGTAAATTGTAGTTTTAAAATTGTTTATATTGATTAAAATTATTAAAAATGATTTAAATTTCAAAATGAATAGGAAGAAAATTACAAGACATTGTGGTTATAAGAAAATATGTATGTATATATATATATAAGATACTCTTGAATTTTTTTTGAATTGAAAATTTTCTATCCGGATTTTTATCGTATCATATTTGAATATTCGAAATTGGTAACTATGATTGATAGTAATTCCCAAGTATTTACATTGTAGAGTGGAAGCTTAGATGGCAGCCTAAGGGTATGGTGGATAAATATAGAAGGTGTCCTAAGTTTCGAAATTGGTAACTATGATTGATAGTGATTCCCAAGTATTTACATTGTAGAGTGGAAGCTTAGATGGCAGCCTAAGGGTATGGTGGATAAATACAGAAGGTGTCCTAAGTGAAAGCTTTAGCAGTTGTCACTTTAAGAAAGTTTTGTAATCTTAGGTGTATTGTGTTAAACCTTTCGCAAAGAATGCATTTCAATCCTTAATATATTTTGTTGCAACATTAAAGATGATGAATATCGATATATTCTTTGTAGCATTGACCCTAACAACAAGAATCCGGTGAAGCAACCGTACAAGTTTTCATTGATCTGGATTTCTATCTAAAATTGATGTTTTAGGTTCACCATTAGCCAATTTGGCCATAATGAAACATGAATGAAACTTTATTAGAGGGGGATTTGGCCATGTTTTCTCTCCAAATTCATCTATAAAAATTTAAAGGCACACCGTAATCGTGGTCTTTTGGAGGCAAGATTAACTTAATGTTGGGAAAAATGAATTTAGATTAACTTCTCGTTTTGTGCTATCGAACCAATAATGAACAAATTTTCAAGAGTGGTTTTGTTGCTACTGAACAAATTTTAGTGAACGAAATATAGATTGTGGAAATTTGATGTGATAGCCGAACTTGCCCCTTATAGCATGAAAAATATGTAGAGCATCATCATAATGTTACTATTTTCGTAAGAAGAATGCATTTTTAAATGATGAAACATTGGATTATTAATGACGAAACATTGGCTTCTTATTTTGTAAGGATTTTCTCAAATAGCAGATTAAATTCAAGCAATTGGAGAATCCATCTCTCATCAAGAACTAGTGATTAAAACGCTAAATGGTATTCTTAGATCATGGAATGCCTTTGCAGTAGGTATAAGCGTTTGTAAGGTATAAGTATTTCCTACTTTTACATATGCAAATAACAATAAGGATAAGAGAATGAAAGGCTCATGTAATTTTGAGTCGTCATTGTATTTGTGTTTATTGGGAAAAAATGCAGGCAAAATTATTAGTTATTTCATCCTCTCTCAAGCCACTCACTTATAGGGTGTGACATTTGTATATTTTGTTTAGAAAGGAAGAATTAAATATGTAGTCATGGCTTTGCCTCGCCATTTTGTTGGAAAAAAACAACTTTTAGAACATTATTGAGATTTGTTTTAGGTTGGTATCCTAATACCAACATATTCCAAGAAGGATAAATACGATTAACATGACCATTAAATGCAATCATTGTTGGTGGTAGACTTCATAAATGTAGTGGGAGTGGAAAATATCATGGACATGGAGATGAAGGGTATTCATAAGCATATGTCTTTCAACTAGGGTTCACATGTTTTTCTGCCTTGTATGATCATATACTTAAAATAAAATAAAATAATTGATATTTGTAATTTAAGTATTCAATTAAATTGCATAACATATCACATCCTCTTTATTGTGGGCTATTCTTTTTTATGCTAGCAGGATATTCATAAGCATATGACTTTCAACTAGGGTTCACATGTTTTTTTTCCTTGTATGGTCATATACTTAAAATAAAATAAAATAATTGATATTTGTAATATAAATATTCAATTAAATTGCATAACATATCACATCCTCTTTATTGTGGGCTATTCTTTTTTATGCTAAGGCTTTACAGCGTTTCCTTTGCAACATGTGGTGCAATTGCTAGTTAATTCTAAAAGGAAAAATGTTATCATTACCTTTGAGATATGAAAAATGTTATCATTACCTTTGAGATATATATATATAAACCCTCTATAGTATATTCTTGTAAAAATTAATTCAAATTTTCAATAAAATAAAAAATGAGAATACTTTTATATATAAAGATGTGAAATATATATAATATAAATAATATTACTAAGAAGCAACATAAATTCATCTTAAATAAGCATCCAAATAATGAAAACAAACAAATTAATTAACAATTATATATATATTTGAAATAAATTATGTTGAAAAAAAAGTGTGATATATCTTTAACTATACTAATTTTGAAATTTTTGTTTAAATAAATTATATTTAAAAAATGTGATATATCTTTAATTATAGTAAGTTAACCTCTCTTTTTTTTAATATAGCTTTATGTGATGTATTAATTTTATAATAATTATCTCATAATAATAATTTTTTAATTTTTATATGGGTAAATTTTATTTTCAAATATTTAAAGGGTGAATAAATTGTCAAATTTCATAACGAAGGTGTGGATTCTAGTAA
This sequence comes from Pinus albicaulis, assembly GCA_034641835.2. Lineage (NCBI taxonomy): Eukaryota > Viridiplantae > Streptophyta > Pinopsida > Pinales > Pinaceae > Pinus > Pinus albicaulis. The sequence continues at coordinate 64,951 of JAXQQM020079093.1, read as the reverse complement.
GAAAAGAACAAAGTTCTACCAAATTCAAAATAGTAAAGAAAAGATGTTAAAATGAGAAGAGGATTTGAAGAATTTTTCAACAAATTCAAAATAGTAAAGGAAATATGTTAAAAAGGGAAGAGGATTTGAAGACTTTCATGGTGAGGGGCGCTTGAAAATTAATTTGAAAAACCATTAATTTTAATTATGCAATAGGCAAGGAAAATGCTATAATACAAGTTATAATATTAATAATTACTAATACGGTGCAGTCATATATATTAAATGGTTGGTAAATATAAATAATGATACATCCATTATACTCATCAAAACATTTATCTTTGCTAAATTTCAAAAAAGTTATAAAAATTAGCTAAAATTTATCTTTATTTTAAATTGTTATTACAATCAATTAAAAAAAAATAACATAAACATATCCACATCTAAAAAAACATGTAACAACATTTGAGAGTGTAAGCTTTTGTGATCCATATCATAGTATAATAAATATTCTGCTAAATCACATAAGAAATTATAGAATAGACATTGAATACCTATAATAAATGGAAAAATAGATGTTAAAGAAATATTAAAATAAATATTACACATTTTGTACAATAAAATTCATAAAATTAGACATTGAAAATCAAAAACACCATCAACCATAAAAAAAAAAAAAAAAAAAAACCAAGAAAAAAAAATCAAACATCATCATAAAAATAATAAAATATAAAAAAATAATAAATAAATACTAAATAAAAGAAATAAAAGAAATAGATGTATAAATAAAAATAATACAAAAAAAACCAAATATAGACTAAAACTTGGTTGACATAAAACATATTATTTAAAATTTATAATTATAAATTATCAAATGAAGAAACCTAAAAACCATCAAACCTACTAAATGACTATAGCAATAAATAAGTATTTATATAACTATATCAATAACTATATGAAGCATAAACTTTTTCTCAATCTCAACAACGTTCCTAAATTTAGGGTGATCGAAATTCTCAACCCTAACAACATTCTTAACGCTGAAGTTACTTCCACTTTATCATGGAGACTCTTAACCTATAAATAAGCTTCCCCTTTGTTACAATACCAAGGGTTATGATTACCACTTACCCCAAAACCATAACAGATTATATGGTCAAAGATATTTTATATATTTTTTTCGTATTAATTTAATTATTGGACCATCATTTTTTAATTAAATTTGAAAGAAAAAATACATTAAATCTTAAACCCCTGTATTGATTACTATTAAATATTTTCCACTTATTATTTATCAATGATTGCTTGACAGGTGCTCTAACCCCTTATAATGGGTACAAATGTGAAGAATAAATGTTTAACATTTACATGTCCACTAAATTATTAAAAAAAAGTAATAAATAAAGTTAAAAGTAATAAATAAAATGTTAAAAGTAATATAAAACCTCTACACATTTAAATGTTGGCTCAATTAATAATAAAAATTTAAAGTTAAAATCAATTTATTATATTTAAAATTTATTATTAACTTGTGAATAAGTTTTGCTAGCATGCCATGGGTCAATACAATGTCACTTCTCTCACAATGGAAATATTTTTTAATGATATGACATGATTCTAAATCATGGAAATTCAGCCCCAATTTATGGTCAATATTATCAGCATGTAAATATGATTTTTTATAATATCATGGGTCAATACGATGGTTTATCAATACCACATGGCCGATAACCATAACTTATTTCACAATCAAGATATTTTAAAATAATTTATTTTAATTTAATTTAATAACATTTTCTTAATTAATTCTAAAAGGAAAAATGTTATCATTACTTTTGAGATATATATAAACTCTCTGTTGTATATTCCCATAGAAATTAAATCAAAGTTTCAATAAAATTAAAAATGAGAATACTTTTATATAAATAATATTACTAAGAAGCAACATAAATTCATTTTAACTAAGCATACAAGTGATGAGAACAAACAAATTGACTAACAATAATATAGGAAAGATAGTGCATGGTTGTTTTAATTTTTTCATTATTGTAGTTTCTTTGACATGGTTTCCCAAAACATATGCTTAATATTTTACAACCAAATGGTTTTTTTTTTTTTTAAATTAGATAGTTTCTTAAACACAATATGGTGGAATCAAATTTAAGAGAGAGGGGCGGGAGGGGGAGAGTGAAAATGAGGTGGGAGAGAGAGGGAGAGAGAGAAAGGAAGACAAAGAGGAGGGGGAATGAGAAGGAGAGAGGGAGAGAGAGAGAGAGACAAATGGAGTTGGAGGAGGAGAGAGAGGGAGGAAATAAAACATATAGAGAGAGATAGAGGTGGAGAAAGAGAGGGGGTTGTAAGGGACGGATGGGGAGAGAGTGAGGGATATAGGAGGGAAGAAAGAGAACAGGAAAGGAGAGATACAAAGAGAGAAGGGGAAGAGAGAGGGGGGGGAGGTAGTGATAGAGTTAGAGGGAAGAGAGAGAGAGAGTGATGGGGGTGAGAGATAGAGGGATGTGGGACAAAATGAAATAGAGAATGAAAAAGAGAGAGATGAGTCAATAGAGAGATAAATATGGAGTTGGAAGGGGAGAGAAAGGGACGGAAGAAGAAATACATGGAGGGATAAAAGTATAGAGAGAGGGGGAGTGATAAGGGAGAGATGGAGAGATATTGTAGGAGAGAGGAGAGTGATAGGGAGAGTAGAGAAAGAGAGAGAGAAGCCAGCGTAGATCCATCTTAACCCCAGATCAATCAAGTGTTGGGAGCGATCAAATCTCTCGAGGAGAAAACCTTTCCTCAAGATTTTAACTCAAAAAAGATGTTTGCACCTCCAGAGATTTGATCCCTCTCATCACTTGATAGATAAAAGGTTAAGATGGTTATAGGACGGTTAAATTTAAATTATGAAATCTGTATTCCAAGATAAAAAAATATAATCCAAAAAATATCGTATAATTAAATAGTACGTTGAAATCTAGGTATTCACATCATTAGCTACAAATACAATGTACTACAAGATTTCATATCTATTTTTTTAGGATATTATTAAATTTTATTTTAATAAAATAAACATGATAGTCAATAAAAAAAACTAAAAAAAGTTAACACTACTTAAAATTCTACTTGAGTTGATTCATTCAAAAATAGTCTTGAAGATGGATCCATGTTGCAATTTGAAATGTCCATAGATTTCTTATAACGCTGTGGATAATCTAGATCATTCTTCTCAAGTTTTTTTAATCTAAAGAGAATATATATATATATATATATATATATATATATATATATATATATATATATATATATAGAGAGAGAGAGAGAGAGAGCTTAATAATAAATAAAAATAATATGAAAATGAGGGTATAAAAATCATCAAAATTAAATGTGAAAAACAATATAATATTTGTTAGACAAACAAAAAAATATTTAAATTATTTTTATTAATTCATAAAAAGAAAATATTTAATATAGATGTGAAATTTTGTAATACTATATATATATATATATATATTTAACTTGGTTAATTCATTGAAGGATTTGTGTGTATAATTTGAAGGAAAATACATTATCTTCCATGCAAAGAATCTATTCAAAGCAACAATAAGAAAAAAATATGTAGATTTAATCCTCATCACCAATATTGATATTATATGTTAATATACTTATATTTCCTATATTAAAAATCCAATAATATGGATTTATTTTGTCAATTTAACAAATAAATAACTCATGCATATCTCACTTTGTAATTTTTTTCCAATCCTACACCAATTTGATTAAAGTTATCAAGCGATATGAATCAAAAACTAATGTTTATGTGACTTTGTAATGATTTTCCAATGCTACACCAAATAGATTGAGGTTATCAAGAGATATGGATCAAAATATAATGTTAGTATTTTGTAACATTGTAATTCTCATCTCAATATTTGTGATGTAATATTATTCAGACCATACTTTGGGAAGCTTCATGTTGTGTATGAGTCTAGGTATCGCACTATTATTATCACTTTAGGAAATAAGCTATAAAGAATACCAAATTTAGCCCCACATACCACCATTTCTTTGAGCTCTACTAAGCAATGAAACAAGATCATCTCCTAGACTAGTAAATTTGTTTTCTTTCTTACTGACTCTTGAAATAAGGGGAAGATCCCTGGGAGAGATACCTCACATACCAAAAGCAGGTGGAGAATATCATGGAAGAATAGTGGTACATCATCTGCTCACCCATATGGGTACATATCCACTGTCAGGTGAAGCATTCCATCAATATAACCCCCATACCATGTCTAACCAATCGGACAATAAATCACTACCCCATTCTAGAAAATTAAGAAATAAAGAAAAAATTCTAGGAGTTGCTGCAAAAAGGGAAAATCCAACTAAGTTCCTGACCTTGTGGGAGCCTAATTTTACTTGTACAGAATATGGATGGGACCTAGAGACTTTGCATTAACTATCAAGCACTAAATAAATTCAGTTTTAGGAACAAGTACCCAATCCCATGGATTGATTACCTTCTTGACCAGCTCAAGGGGGGCATGTAATTCAATAATATTGATTTGAAGTCTGGATATCACCAGGTTCTAATAGAATCCATAGATGGGTGGAAGATTTCCTTCAAATCTAAGGAGGTTATTTTTGAGAGATTGGTCATGCCTTTCGGGTTGAAAATTTCCCATACAAAATTTATGACGCTGATGGATGACATGTTGTGGCCCTTTACTAACTCGTTCATGGCTATATAACTAGTTCACATCCTCATATTCAACAAGAACTGGGAAGAGAACTTCCAACACATTTGGTAGGTCCTTCAAACACTATGATAGCACAAACTATGCAGAGAGAAATGCACCTTTGGCACGAGCGAGATACAATATCCAGGTTACATCATTGATGAAAAAGGCATGCATATGGATTTAGCTAAGATCCAAGTCATTTGAGATTGGCCAAACCTGGTCACTCTAATAGACCTTCATAGCTTTTTGGACCTTGACAGCTTTTATTAGAGGTTTTTGTTTCGATTATCTCATATCACTTGGCCTTTGAGTCAAGTTTCTTTGGGTAGAGTGAAAGATTTTTTTTTTAATCGATCTCAACAGAAGTTGTTTGTTGATTTGAAGTGTTATCACCCAAAAAATGTTCACCTAACCATTTCTTACTAGGTGGATCGAAATACACCATGTAGGATAATTTTTTCCATGGAAAACTCAATTTCAACATAAGAAATAATTTAGTGAACCATTTTCCTAAGGTATTTCTGATGTAGGAGCATCCTAATCCATAGATTCATTTTTTGAAGAAACCTAAGGGGAATGTTTATTTTATGAAGCGAGAGATTCCTTAATGTTTTATTTATTAAAACTATGATTAATTTGTGATTATTCTCAAATGTGTGGGAAAATTTGATGTCTTAGGTGTTATAAGTTCCATGCATATTTTATGGAGCTGAAATATCTCTTGGAGATTGAGTGACAGATTTTAGGATTTTTGTGAGGATATTTTATAGGATATGAACTAAAAATAGTTCAGAATCCTTTCATTGTAAATATGATATGCCTTGAAGGCATTCGTGGTTGGATTGGATAGGAAGTAGATAGTGAGAAGTGTGAGTAAAAGGAGGTCCATGAGACAAAAGGAGAGGCAAGTGTGACATTATTGCTAATTGTATTGATCCTCCCTTTGTGGTGTAAAATAATTAGAGTTTTATTGAATTTCCTGATTGAAATTAGTCTGGTGTGATTGGGTGTATGATCCATTAATGTGATGAATAGATCAAGTTTGTTTGATTATTGTTATAATAGAGTATACACATTAGAGACAAGACTAGTACTCGTTTATATGATGAATTGGATTCGAGTTTACATTAGATACTATGAATCTTTGTGTTAATACTTTGGGAAGTGAAAGAAGCTATACAGTGATCAATTCATATTGGCTCACTCTTGTACACAAAGGAATATGTGTTGATTTTTGTTATGAGTTGTGGACCATCAAATCCCTTTGAGGAAACATAATGATGATTTGAACCAGTCAAGGTTCTAGCTTTAGGATCAAGCTTTGGCTTATCTATTTACTATATGAGGTTAATCCGAAGTTCTTAAGTTGAATTTGAACGTAGATTTCGATGTCAATTATAGTCAGAATTTTTTATCAAGGGTCAAAGTTCTAGCCCTGATCTAGAGATCAACCATTCTATCAGTTGTTGAGGTGAGCGTTAGTATATAGGTGAAACTGTAGCATGTGAAGGTAAGAATAATGCCAAAATTGTATGTGTAGTGACTCGAAGGTGTTTTCATAGCATCTCTAGTGTGTGTCCAACAGATGTACAGTGAATGTGCAGACTCAACTGAAAACGCAGGGTTATGGTCAAATCTTGTTTTTTCTATACTTCCTTTGGATCTTTGGAGAATAAATATACGTGAACACTATTTTTTTCTATTGTACATTGAAACATGCTCCATCAACCTCCAGATCGATCACACGAATTCCAAGAGAGCTCTAATTCTACGATAAGATCGATGGAAAAGGTTCCAGAGTGCACTAAAGAATGTTTTTTTCGGTTATGAAAGTATAATCTATTGTTTGAATGGATCATTCACTTGTTTCTGGAAATGGAAGGCCAATCTCTAGTTTGAATGAATCATTTGCAAATGGAATTACGAACATCTTCAGTTTCAGCAATGAAATGTGTTTTTGGGGATTTATTTTTTATTAAAATAAAAATGGCCCATATAGATATGAGGTTTTTTATTAGATTCAAACCCTGCCGATTGATTATATGTTGTAGATTTGGTTTTTTTTATGTCTAACATGGAACCCTTTCTATAGAGAAAACATGTATATCTAGAGGTAATTGGGCCCATATTGGGCATCATTTGGTATCAGAGCAGGATTTTCTCTAAAATATCATCAAGGAGGCTTAGTTCAACTCATTTTGAAATTGAGGAACAAATATTTTTATATGTTGCAGGTTTAAAAAAGACCATGACAGTGGAAAGATGTTAAGTCCCTATATTAATACTGTAGTTCATTATTATGTTAGTGTAGCCCCCCTTATTTTTATTGTTGTACCCCTGTAACCCCCATATTGTTATTATTGTGCCCTTACATTATTATTGTTAGGTCAGCTAGGATTACATTGTGGCCCCACTAGGATTATATTGAGGCCCCATGGACCCTTATATATAGAAGGAGGTTTTGGTCAGTTGTATCATCCAATAATTGTTCATTCATGTAATGTATTGGAGGTTTCCCCCTTGAAGTGGTTGATTTATAAGGCATTGACATCTCTTTTCTTCTCTTTTTGGAGCTAGTTTCACAACATTTGGGATTAGAGCTTTGAGATTCTAGGGTTCGGTTGCTCCAAACAGGTCATTGTGGCATTTTTGATATAAATTTTTTTTACGAAGCTTCAAAATCTGAAATTTTTAGAGTGTGAAGCCAAAATCCTAGGGAACATCATCGCAACATTTCTGAGCTTGGTTTGCAATATTTTTGGAGATATGATCTGTGCAAGTTAGGTCATTTTTCAGGCTCCTGAATTTAACCTAAATAAGTCATCGTGGTATTTTCGTAATAATTTTTCTTTTACGAAGGTTCAGAAGCTAAAATTTTTAGAGTGAAAACTCGAAATCCTAAGGTACATCATCGCAAAAATTTAGATATCGATTCCCAATATTTTTGAAGATATGAGCTGTGGAAGTTAGGGATTTTTTATTCTAAAATGGCCCGTAAAAATAATTCAACACCCATTAAGACTTTAGAAGGCTCTACTATGACACATGAAGAGGAAGAATTGTAGTATGAGATATCAAAATTACGATACCAAGTGCTGCAACAAATTTTGATCTTACGAAGAGCAACTGAAGATGACATAGATGGTTTGAAAGTAGAAATGAATACTAATTTGGTTGGTTTGAAGGATCAAATAATAGCTAATATGGATGCTAAATTAGTGGAATATCACATCAAGCATCAACAACAAGTTATCCAACTCTCAAAGGATAACCTAACGTTGGTGCAAAATCTAATGAAACAATAGGAAGATAAACATCACATAAAAATAATTTTTGAAGCAGTCACAGAAACAAGAACTGGACAAGTACGATCAATTTTAGTGTATCTCAGAAAATGGAAGAACTTTCCTATAGAATATTCCACATGGGAGGATGAAAATTTTATAAAAAAGCATCAAGAAATAATCAAGTATTGAGGACAACACTTGTTTGAAGAAGAGGGGCATGTTAAGTCCCATATTAATAGTGTATTCCCTTATTATGTTAGTGCATCCCCCCTTATTGTTATTGTTGTACCACTGTAACCCCCATATTGTTATTATTGTGTCCTTACATTATTATTGTTAGGTCAGCTAGGATTACATTGTGGCCCCACTAGGATTATATTTTGGCCCCATGGACTCCTATATATAGAAGGAGGTTTTGGTGATTTGTATCATCCAAGAATTGTTCATTCATGTAATGTATTGGAGGTTGCCCCCTCGAAGTGGCTCATTTCTATGGTGTTGATATCTCTTTTCTTCTCTTTTTGGAGCTCGTTTCAAGAGGGAGAGATTTGAATTGGGTACAGAGCTTGTAATGCTATTTGAGGTAGTATAAGTGAAACTTATGTATCGATATTGAATTTTGTGTGCAGAGGTGAATTTCCAGCAGTGTAATTGCAAAATACTATAGTGAATTGCAGAGGAGAGTTAGCAGAAGGTACCTGAAGACTAAGGAAAAGTGAAAATTGAGATCATTCCATCTAAGGGAAGAGTGATAAAAATACAAGATCATTGAAAGGTCTTTTTAAGTGTTTAATTTTGATGAATATTGATGTGTATATGCAGGTAGCAACAGGCAAGGGAATTGTGGCAGCCATACAAAGAAGAAGAAGAAAGGGAGAAGAAGTGCAGAAGCCAAATAAGAGCAAGGGAATGATCAAAAAGGTTCTAGAGGAAAGAGAACCAATTGATCCCATGAGATCAAGCATAAGAGGGAATCTTGATAGGGGATTGTGTAGCAGTAATTGAGACTAGCTACAAGATAAAAAATTTAGTGTAGCTCCCAAGTGGACATGGAAAGTTCACAAGAGGAAAGGTGAAAATGACTCCAGAGAGTCAAATGAAAGGCTTATAAGAAAGCTATATAAAGAGGAAAGGATATGCAAGAACAAATGGTAGAAGGAGAGTATATGATGAAAACGTTGATAGTGATATGGTTGAATTAAGTGCACAAATCAATCATTTTGAACAACTGGTACAAAAAGAGATTAGAGAGGATCAGAAATATGGAGTGAATGTAAGGAAAGGTGTCAAGTGGTCTGTTATGGGGTTATTTTCCAAGAAGTTGATGAAAAAGATGAATATTTGGATGAGGAGGAAAATAAAACTAGTAGAAGTAAATAGAGAGAAGAAGTTCACTTTTGTGAACCCAAAGAAGGATCAATCCTAGGAAAGTATGATGATGAGAGTGATGGGATGATGGAGTGCTTGGAGTACCAAATAAAGGAGATGCCCATGACATCAAGTGAAGAAGCAAATTGTAATGTATTTCAACCTAATTTTTTGTATGAGTATGAAGTTTTAGGTACTAAATTTCAACCAAATTGAGTTTAAAAAATGCCAAAAATGAAGGAAGGAGCAACGGTCAAAGAAAAGAAGGACTATGCTTGTAGAGGACAACAAGGGGTAGCTGATTATGGAGTTGGACAGTTTCAATGGAGTGTTTTAGAGTAAGGGAGTTCAGCCTTGTGTCATGAAGACAACCTTGAAGAAGGTTATGAAGGAAATCATATGAAAATTCCACAATTTTGTGAAAAGAGGAGTAATATGGGAGGTATAATTCGTTGGTTGTACATTTTTTTATTGAGTGTTTATCTAAATATTTCTAAAGAAATTGCTTGTATGACGTAGAGTTATTGGAAACTAGAAAAGGAGGAGACAATGTATATCTTACAGATGTGCAATTATGGAAAAGGAAGAGCTGGTAAGGAGAGTGCAGCTCAAGACAATTCTTTCAATGGAAAAGAAACTGTAAAGATTCAAAGACTAGGAAGCTTCCAAGGATCCAAGGAAAAAGAGATATTATTATCTCATGTAGTCAGGAAAAGAAGGTAAATAACTTATGAAGACAATCATGAAGAAGAATTGGTAGAAATTTGTCATGGAAGGACAGAATATGGCTATGCTTAGAAAGGTCATGAAGAGGTTTATGCAGAACCAAGAATTAACTAGGACAAAAATAAGATTGTTGATTGTGATTAGAGAGCTATAGAAGATGGATAAAAAGTACAAGAAGAAGCTCATGTAACAGAAAATTGAAGCCAAAAAGAAGAGAAATGTATGTTGGAAATTGAGCATGAGCCCAGGAAATGTCAGGAAGAATGTAATTTCTGCAAATTTTTTGAATGTGTAGGTACAGAAGATGGAATAAATTAACCTTCCATGGAGTAGCTAAAAGGAGAATGGTTAAAAAAATCATATTATTTGGAAGTTTATGAAGGAAAGTGGGAGAAAAATCTTGAAATTATCTCATAGTACAAGGTTGGAACATTGATGGCTAAATGGAAAGGATTACTTTAGGATGACAAGAATTGTAAATATAGGTTTGAGAATGGAAGAAATGTTTGGAATATTGACAGAGACAAAGGGATAGGCTTGAAGATAATTCATATTTTAATTTTCTGAATTGGTTCCAGTAGGAATATCATAATTTTGAAGATATAATTTTGTATGATCATTTCCAGATGACCATGATGATCATGAAATATTTCATTTTCAATTCTTTTTAGGGTCTAGAGAAAAATTTAATGGATGGTTTGCATGAAGAGCAGTGTTCCCAATAGGATGGAAATTTGGATAAAGAAAGAATAATTTTACCAACTCTTATGCAGGGTACTATTGAAGCCAAAGAGGATTGTAGAGAAAGAGACATGGCAAAATTTGAACAATTTTTTTTCACAAGTCCAAAAGGAGGTGAAGACCAAAGATTTGATGGTGTAGAATCTCATAATGCAAATAAATATGATGTGAATGCAAAGATCAATTGGAAAAATGAAGAAATTTAAGAGAAAATTTTCACAATTGAAAATAAACATACAGGAGATTGTTTTTTTGTTTTCATACCAAGCAAGTAGTTAAGCAGGTTTGAAGATGAAGGACTTCCACATAAAGAATTGGATGTGTGGACAATGGGAAAGGTAGAGGAATGATATATTATAACTTATGTCAATAAATTGTGTATTGATATTCATCATGATTAGAAAATAACCTCTTGGAAGCAACCCATGATGGTGATAGTGGAAGCACAAGATAAAACAATTGATAAAAGGTGCATTGAGCAAGGTTTTAAATATTTTCAAACCTTGAGAACAAAATTTGTTGAGTGTCGGATATATTTTGAAGGAGTAAATTATTCAGTCTGAAGAGGCAGAAATCAGTAGCAGGTAGAGATAAAGAATACAACATTGGAAATCAAATCTTTCAAGTGGATAATAGGGAACACAAGAAACAACGAGAAGGTGATTGTTAATTTAAGTAAGATAAATATGACTGCACAAAGGAAATTTAAGAATTGGGATCCAAGAGGAATGCCTACATCTACAAGGCCGCAATAAGATGACAAAGCATGTGCTAAGCAACAACATAAATTTTGGAAACCAGGATGAATTGAAAAACTAAAATTCATGATTAGGAGATCATGGAAGATTTTGTTCCTTGGGAGTCTGATGCAGGAGCATCCTACTCCATAAATTGATTTTTTGAAGAAATCTAAGGGGAATTTTTATTTTCTGAAGGGAGAGATTCCCTAATGTTTTAATTATTAAAATGGTGATTAATTTGTGATTATTATTGAATGTTTGAGAACATTTGAGGTATAAGGTGTTATAATTTCCATGCATATTTTATGGAGATGAAATATCTCTTGGAGATTAAGTGAGGGATTTTAGGAGTTTGGTGAGGAGATTTTATAGGATATGATCTAAAATTAGTTCATAATACTTTGATTATAAATATGATATGTCTTAAAGGAATTCATGGTTGGATTGTATAGGGAGTAGATAGTGAGTGGAAGAGAGTGAGAAGTGTGAGTAAGAGAATGTCCATGAGACCAAAAGGAGAGGGAAGTGTGAAATTATTGCTAATTGTATTGATCCCCTTTGTTGTGTAAAATCATACTAGTTTTATTGAATTTCCCGATTGAAATTATTCTGGTGTGATTGGGTGTATGATCCATTAATGTGATGAATAGATCAATTTTGTTTGGTTCTTGTTATAATAGAGTATACACATTAGTGACCAGACTAGTATGATTTTCTGTTATGAATTTGGTTTGAGTTTAGATCTGATACTATGAATCTTTGTGTTAATACTTTGCGAAGTGAAAGAAGCTATCGAGTGATCAAGTTAGACTGGCTCACTCTTGTACACAAAGGAATATGTGGTGATTTTTTTTTTAGGTTGCAGAGAATCAAATCCCTTTGAGGAGGAAAGAAAATGATGATTTGAACCAGTTAAGGTTATAGCTTCAGGATCAAGCTTTGGTGTATCTGTTTACTAGACAAGGTTCAAATAAAGTTCTTAAGTCAGATTTGAACGTAGAGTTTTTTCTCAATTGTAGTCAAAATTTGTTGTCAAGGGTCAAATCTCAAGCCTAGATCTTGAGATCATTCACTTTGTCAGTTTCTGAGGTGATAGTTAGCGTATAGGTGAAACCGTAGAGTGTGAAGTAAAGCATAACACCAGAATTGTATGCGTAGCAACTCAACGGTGTTTACGTAGCATCTCTGGTGTGTGTGAAACACATGCATAGGGAATGTGTAGCCTCAATTGAAAACACAGGGTTATGACCAAATCTTGATTTTTCTAGACTTCCTCCAGATCTGTGGTGAATCACTCTACGTGAACATTGTGTTTTTCCATTATACATTGAAACATGCTCCATCAACCTCCCGATTGATCACATCAATTCCAAGAGAGATCTATTTCTGTGATAAGATCAATGGAAAAGGTTCCGAAGAGCAGAAGTCTTTGATAAAGGCATAAAGAATTTTTTTCCGGTGATAAAAGTCTAATATGTTGTATGAAAGGAGCATTCATGTGTTTCTCATAATGGAATGCCAATCTCTATTTTGAATGAAACATCCACGAATGGCTTTAAGAACACATTCAGTTTTAGTAATTAAATGTGATGTTGAGAATTTAGCTTTTGTTAAAATAAAAAGGGCGCATCCAGATTTGGGGTTTTTTATTAGATTCAAACCCTACCGATTGATTATATGTTGCAATTTTTTCTTTTCTTTTCTGTTGCAATATGGAACCCTTTCTATAGAGAAAATATGTATATCTAGTGGTAATCCAACCCATATTAGGCATCAGTTTCTCATTAAAATCTAAAAACCCCAGGAGAATAATTAAATAAATCATTATTTATTTAACATTCTCAAGAAATAATGTTAGACCTCTCTTTTCTATACCAAAAGAATATAATTTTTTTTTCTTCATTTATTTATTCTTTCATTGGTCAAAACCCCATGTACTTTAAACAAAACTAACACTATATATGTTAAAACATTAATGAGAGGCTTTTATACTTTCTCAACTTCCTATGGATAAATCTTTGGGTAAACCCACCATACCATGACCCTCGGAATTTTCTTAATTAAATTTACCCACCATTATATGGTTCTGTTTATATTACTCATTCACCATATATATATATAACAGTGTATCACCTTATATATATATATATATATATAATAACATATAGCATTTATGAAACCCCATGTATATGTTCTCACAACTATACGTAAGACCATATTGATAGCTTTTATGTTCTCACACCAGATATATATAGCCTTGTATACACCTTACGCAGTACGTTAGGGATAAACGTGTTGTAATGTCAATACTTCATATTATATGGTTAACACAAGTTAAATCGATTGTCAATATTAACGAGACCAACACTCATACGCCACTTCATATTTGAATTTATGCATAGTATGTCTCGAGCACTGGTTATTTCACACGGAGATACGCTGTCTATCATTAAGGACAGAGTCTTTTCACTAAATAGAAGTGAGACTTGGTTTCAGTTCTTGGTTACAACTACCATGGTACTCAACTTAATTTTCCCGGTACATCTGGCTTACACGTATCCTATCAGATTTATTTCACTATACGTTTGTTTTGTTGTGTTGTAGTCACTTATGATTATATTGTCTCTCGGGTCCGCGATGTTGTACCTACTCGCTCGGCGTTTACTTCTGGTTTAACCATTCAGCTACGCAGGCGGTACCATATTTCTTATCAACCATTATTACTCTATTTCTCTCGGGATTATTCTTGTCCTTGTTGTGGATGGACATTTCCTGCGTCTCCATGGTTCGTTTTCACCCATAATCCACCTTACACGTGGACGGTTTTCAACATCTGGCTTTAGGGTTTGTTGTTCATTTATTATCTCCGGTTATTCATTTTCTTGTTTCATTTGACCCTGTCGCTTCGCGTTCGACTCCCATTCTTCCGCCATGGAGCATGCCGAGAATGTTACAGCCGAGGTGTATGTTCACTCCTGAAATCATACGGTAAGCATTTTATTTCTAAATCTATGGTCAGCGGCGTTAACGTATGAATCGTTTCCTCCTTGCGGAGAAATCCCAGTGAAGGTTACTTCCTGCATACGTTATTTAATTTCTTATTGACTTGCTAATGGCAGCCGTGCAGAAGGCCACGCTTGCGCAAGACACATTGAGGTCCATCCTGATTTCACAGCGCATCCAATTGTGGAGATAGGTAGTGAAATGATCGTTCTTATTTTCCCTCCAACGTCACTATTCCAGAGTCGGCATTTTTCTAACGAGCAATAGATCTGGTTAAACAACTAATCTAGTTTTCTTAATAGTTCGTTGTGGTTTTCCTTTAAGTAATCTGGTTAAAACAGTTGAGTTAGTTCCCTTCTTATATTTAACTGATGATGTGCAGGCATCCAGAATCATTATGCATGAAGGGTTCGCATTTCGGCAAGGAGATAGTCCAGAATTGTTGTCCAGGTTTGATTCGTTACCCTAACCCTGGTAACCTTAATGGTATTCTCCTTATGGGAGAAATTATTAATCGTTCCACTGCGTTTGTTTCACGACTTTATCCGATTTTATTTCTCAGGTATACGATTCTTACCTTCGTTGAACTGCATTTACTCGTTCTGTGCAAGAGAGTTGTTATTACCCTATATCCTTCCACTAATATTCATCGTAATGTTTGTTACAGGTATTATGGTTTTCATTCGAACGCCCATTTGTTCTTAGCTAGTCTCCTACATTTTCGGAAATTTAGGTCGACTTAATGTTCTGTTCCTCATCTTTTTGTACAGGTTGTACTCAGTTTCCCCCAAATCGCTTACTCAGAGTTTCTTATTGTGTGCTCCATTTTTCACTTAAATCGTGATCTTCATAATTGTCGAAAGTCCTTATTTTCATTTTATTGTCTACTATGGCTACAACCCTCTAATTGTATAAGGAAATTCCTAAAACGTGGTTACATTTCCAAACTAGGGTATCTGCAAAGATCGATGTTTATAATTATGACATTTCTTAACATGCCGTAAGGAGTGGTGGAGTAGGGAGCTACGAATTCTCCATTAAAACGTAATTAGTATTTGAGACGTCTTGACTGTCATGATTTGATGGGGTTTTGTTTTTATACCGTTTGTTGATAATAATTAATACCATAATTAATCAATAGTGAACTCATATAACTCCGCCTATTACTCAGTTACATTTTTACGCCCTACCATGATTGTTAATTTCTATTCAGAATTGAATGGTGTTTAACGTTGAAATATGACTACACGTTTTTTTGATAGAGAATAGTTTTTTATGGTTGTATATTCGTTGTACATGTCTATCAATTCCTGCCCACAGTATTTTATTCAATGAGTGTCAGTTCAGCACGGTTCTATTTTCCTGAATGTCGATGTAAGATATACATACTCCTTTGTCGGTAGAATATGTTGGTATCCTGTGGGTCGTATAAGAGCTACTTTATGAAACTGTAACATTCTTTAGCAGACTTCTTTTTATTAACAATGGCCGGCTTAAAAGGGAATTTTTTTTTTATTTTTTTTTTCTGTGTTGGATATAGAACAGGAATTCTCATTTCAATTTCTCAAATCTCAGGTTAATTACTATACAAATACACTATAATACTTTTCAGTTCGTTTCTATAGATTGTATCGGAACGGGGTTTTGTCACTGTCTGGTCTCTTTTTCCAGAACTATTAAATGAACTTATGAAATTTATTTAGAGTATAGTTTCTGTCTCACAAATCAATTTCACTCCAGGTAATAGTACATACACTGTTATTTCAAGACACCAGATAGAATATCTTACTCTATTTTCTCCAATGTATGGATATAATAGAATTTATTTTACCAAATCAAAAGTAGGTTAATACTAAATTTGATGCCCTTCCTATAATAAATTGCATACTACAGATCTTCAGATCCAACTTAACAATTAATTGAAGGATATTGTAGGAATTCTACTTGTAGTATCATTTCATGGTGATGGAGGCATACTAATAGTTCAGGAGTAGATTAAAATTTAATATTCAGTGGAGACTATGTATTCACAGATTTAAACCATCTGTTGGGTTAGAGTTTCTGTTGAATTCTACTCTACATATTTTTGTTTTCTACAACCATACAGAGTTAAGAAGGTAAATGCCTTATGATTAACTCTGTTAAATGTAGCATTTATAATTGTACTATATAGTCAACTTTTATATGTAGCCAATTCATACCATGTAACACGAACATAAATAATTTTGGTAAACACATACCATGCACACAGTAGACCAACCTCCCAACCTTAGAGTCCTTTTTGTCTCCCAGAACTCACCCCCGAGCAAATATCACCTCCTAGAACAGATCAACCTCTGATCTGTTTAGGAGCATCTTATTTAAGTTGTGGTTTCCCCAAGCATGTTTCTAATTCTGCGTCCAGAATAGCAGGATGCTTTTCTTCCTGTTTGCCTAGGCTTCCCATTTTAGGGACTCTTTTAAGCTGTTTTATGCTTTTTCTCAGCTTTTCTAGCTTTCTTCCTCTTCCCAACTACTTTCCTCATCATTGGGGAAATTTAGATTCTTACTCAAAATCTAAATTAGAAATAATTTCTTTCAAGGATTTTTGAAAGATTGTGGGGAATTTATTGCCTTATCCATCCTCATGAATTTAGCAAGTGATCCCAACATCTCATTTTGGTCCATCTGTACACAATCATTTTATCCATTTCCTCAAATTAAATATTTAATTACATTCACAAAATACTTATCCTTTGGGGTCCACTCCCCTTAGGATTAAAGTTCATATGTCTAGCTTTGAAATTCAAACACATAAATTGGGGTGTTACATATTCCCCCTCTGAAAATAAACACCGTCCTCGGTGTTGTTATTCAACTACTAGAGTTCAATTTTTCAAAAAATGGATATCTTTCCATCATTTCAGCTTCTCTTTCCCAGGTAGCTTCTTCTGCAGTAAAGTGCTTCCACTACACTTTTACTCTGGATATGGTTCTGTTTCTCAATTCAATTTCTTCCCGCTGCAATATTTGAAGCGGTTCTGGCAGAAACTCCCCTTCTGGTTCCACCTGTACAACATTCCAATCAACTATGTGAGAAGCATCATGCACATATCTTTTTAATAACGACACATGAAATACATCATGAACTCTAACATGGGGTGGTAAGGCCAGCTTATAAGCCACTGGTCCCACCCTTTCTAATACTTCAAAAGGACCACAATATCTAGAAGCCAGTTTTGCACAACTTCCAGCATAAAGTGTGCTCTTTTTGGGTTTAATGCGCAAATACACATGATCTCCCACTTTAAATTCTCGGTGTACTCGTTTCTTATCAGCATAACTTTTCTGGCGATCTTGTGCTGTCTTGATGTTTCTTTGTATTTGTTTAAAAATTCTTTCTATTTCTTGTAAAACATCTGGTCCCAACTGTAGTTTATCTTCTGGTTGGCTCCAGCTCAAAGGATTTCGACACTTTCTTCCATAGAATGCCTCAAACAGACTCATTTTTATGGAGGATTGATAACTGTTATTATAGGAAAATTCAGCTAAATGCAAGTAGTCTTCCCATTTTGAAGGCCTATCAATTACATACATTCTAAGCATATCCTCTAAGATCTGATTAGTTCTCTCTGTCTGGCCATCGGTCTGAGGGTGGTACGCAGTACTAAAATTCAGTTTAGTACCCATCCCTCCAAATAGCCCTTTCCAAAAGGCTGCGGTGAACTTAGCATCCCGGTGTGAAACAATAACTTTTGGAACCCCATGTAACCTTACTATTTCTTTTAAAAACACTTATGCTACCTGGGCTATCCCAAAAGTAGACTTAACAGGTATGAAGTGGGCAGCCTTAGTTAAGGTGTCTACTACCACCATGACTGAATCATGTTGGTATTTGGTTTTGGGTAATCCTGTTATAAAATCCATGGAAACTGTGTCCCATTTCCATTCTGCAATCGGTAAAGGGTTTAAAAGACCAGCAGGATGATGATTTTCAACTTTGAATAGTTGACATTCCATGCATTTGCTTAAATATTCTGCTACATCTCTTTTCATTCTTGGCCAGAACAATTTCTTTTTCAGGGCTGTTAACATTTTCTGATATCCTGGATGTCCTGCATATGGCTGTTTGCGATATTCATCCAGAATTTCCCTTTTCAAGGACTCTACATTGGGAATATACAACTTGTTTTTATAACAGATCAGCCCTTCTTGGTTTTGTGTGAAATTAGTTTTATCTTTTTCCTGTAGTTTGGTCAAAAGTGTTTCATAGTTGGGATCTTGATTGACTGCTTTTCTCACCAACTCTTCTACTTCGATCTGGGCACTACTTTCCATATTGTTTATATTCTGACAAGCATTCCTGCTTAATGCATCAACAACTTTATTTTCTCTTCCTTTGATATGTTTTATGTCCATATCAAATTCACTTAAAAAGGACATCCATCTGGCTTGTCTTGCATTCAGATCAGTTTGGGAAAAGAAATATTTAAGACTAATACGATCAGTCATCAATGTAAACTTTTTCCCAAGAAGATAGTGCCACCACATTTTCAGATCATGGATAACAGCTGCTAATTCCAAATCATAGGCACTATAATTCTGTTCATGTATTTTCAGTTTCCTAGATTCATAGGAAATAACTGAGTTTTCCTGCAAAAGGACTCCTCCCAACCCCTCTCTGCAAGCATCTGTACATACAACAAATTCTTTATCAGGATCTGCAATTTTCAGTATAGGGGCTGAAGTAATTTTTTGTTTTAATTGCTCGAAACTGATTTGACATTTTTCAGTCCACACGAACTTGACACCCTTTCTTTGCAATGAGGTTATGGGATGTGCTATAGCAAAAAATCTCTCCACAAATCTGCGATAATAGCCTGCAATCCCCATGAATGACCTTACTGCTGAAACGTCAGTTGGGACTGGCCATTCTTTAATGGCTTTTATCTTTTCAGGGTCAACCGCAAGGCCTTTTTCAGAAATAATATGACCCAGATATTGAATTTTATCTTTATAAAATTCACATTTGCTGAACTTGGCATATAACTGGTTTTCTTTTAGAGTTTGCAACACTATTCTCAGGTGTTCTTTATGCTCATCCTCATTTTTGGAGTATACTAAAATATCATCTATGAACACAAGAAAAAACTTACCCAAGTACTTATTCAACACACTGTTCATCAGGCACATAAATGTGGCAGGAGCATTTGTCAACCCGAAAGGTAGGACTGCAAATTCGTAGTGTCCATACCTGGTTCGGAAAGTTGTTTTGCTGATGTTTTCTTCCTTGATTCTGAGCTGGTGATAACCAGTTCTTAAGTCAATCTTCGAAAAAACTGAAGCTCCTCTCACTTGATCAAAAAGATCATCAATCCTAGGTAAAGGGTATCTATTCTTAATGGTCAACTTGTTTAGTTGGCGATAATCAATGCACATCCTGAAAGTTCCATCTTTATTTTTCACAAATAAGACCGGTGCTCCCCAAGGAGACACACTAGGTCGGATATACCCTTTATCTAGCAATTCTTGCAATTGCATTTTCAGTTCCATAAGTTCAGGGGGACTCATTCGATAAGGAGCTCGGGAAAGAGGTGTTGCTCCTGGCACTAAATCGATGGAAAAATCAATTTCTCTTCTGGGGGGGAAGATGAGGAATCTCATCTGGGAAGACTTCCTTAAACTCTTTTACCACCGGTAACTCTTCTACCAGATTTTCTCCAGTTTTCTGGTCCACTTCCTCCACATGTACTGCATAAACTTGATATACTTTTCTAGCTGTTTGTTTTAATTGTAGTGCTGATATTTGTCTCACTGCAATGGGTTTTGGTTTTCCTTTGAGAGTAAAAGGTTTCCCTTCTTAATCCACACAATGCAGGGTTTTATCCGAGCAGTTCATCAAGGCTTTCTTCTTTTCTAGCCAGTCCATTCCTATTAGCAAGTCATATGAACCTAGAGGCAGTATATTCAGATTTACTTCTGTTCGAAAGTCATTTAATTTGATTGCTGTTCTGGGTAATTTATGTGTTACCTTTCTCTTAGTTCCTGTGGCCAGTTGTACCAACCATGACTGCTGAAATTTTTCAGGTTTAAGATTACATTGTTCTACAATTTTTGGACTAATGTAACTCAAAGAGGCACCTGGATCAATCAAAACTGTAACAGTTTGGTCTAAAATCTTACCTTCCATTTCAACCATGGTAGTTTGATGTTCTTCTTGCCGGTTCTCCAAGGCTGCACTGATAGTGGGTATGCTTTGTGCTATGTCATTTACTGTGGTTGCTTCTCGATCTCTCATAATCATCTGAATATTTCTGTGGGGACAATCCCTCAACAGATGGGGTTCTCCGCATCCCCAAAATTTCAAAGGTTCCTTCATTTTGACAGTGCCTTCTTTCTTATTGTCTCCATCCATTGGTCTTGAAGCAACCTGTGGCTGAGCAGTTTGACTTTCTCTGGCTTTATTAAATTTCTTTCGCTGATGGTCCCTGCCAAAGTTCTTCAAATAGGCTGGTTTCTGTTTCTTCCCTTTGAATTCCCTCTTGTTGTTCCAAATTTTTCCCTGTTCTGTTTTACTTCTGAAATGCTGGTAGCATAATATAGCTTTTCGAACAGCTTTGTCCATGGTTTTTGGGTTGTCAAAATAAATCTTCTCCTTGTACACAGTAGGCAAACAATTCAGAAACCTTTGCACCTTTTCCTTTTCTTCCCTTATGTAAGGTACATATCTCAACAGATTTGTAAATTTCGTAACAAATTCATCAATAGTGAACTGCCCCAGTCTAAGTTCATGAAATTCCTTGGCTTTATCATCATAGTAACATTCATTTAGATAGCAATTTTTGAACTTAACCTGGAAATCCTCCCAAGTAACTGTCTTTTCGTCAATAGTATGAACCATTTTCGTCTCCTCCCACCACAAGGTAGCTTTACCTTGTAGCTGGTAAACATCTAATCTGGCCTTCATATTGCTTTCATATTCATAGACCTAGAAATATTTAATCATATTCAGCAATCCGGCTTCAGCATCTTCCTCCTTTTCCCCATCATAGGAGGGAGGTTTGATTTTTTGGAATTCCCCTTGTAATTCCCTTTTTTGTTTAGACTGATGCCTTGCAGCATCATCTTCATCAGATTCATCAATCTTCCTCTTTCCGGAACCTTCTCCTTCTTGGCTGTTCCATGAAGCTAGCTCTCTGATGAGATTTTCCTGCTCCTTACTGACGAATGACAACTTGTCATTTTGGCTTCTTAGTTCAGCCAATTCTCGTTGCAACCTGTGCAACATCGCCATCATCGGAGCGTTGGGATCTGGTGTACCAAACTCATCCCGTAGATCCACATAAATTTCTTCACCTTCAGCCATTTCAGCACCACTGTACACACTCGTAACATAGATCAACAAAAATTTTAAAAAGAAAATTTTCCTCCATACTAAAAAAAAACACTCAGCAACAGTGAGCACAATAAAAACAGCCCAGTTTTTATAACTTGGGCTCTGATACCATTTGTCACACCTCTCTTTTCTATACCAAAAGAATAATTTTTTATTTTTTTTTCATCATTTATTTATTCTTTCATTGGTCAAAATCCCATGTACTTAAAAAAAAACTAACACTATATATGTTAAAACATTAACGAGAGGCTTTCATACTTTCTCAACTTCCTATGGATAAATCTCTGGGTAAACCCACCATACCATGACCCTCAGAATTTTCTTAATTAAATTTACCCACCATTATATGGTTTTGTTTATATTAATCATTCACCATATATATATATATATAACAGTGTATCACCTTATATATATATATATATATATAATAACATATAGCATTTATGAAACCCCATGTATATGTTCTCACAACTCTACGTAACACCATATTGATAGCTTTTATGTTCTCACACCATATATATATAGCCTTGTATACACCTTACGCAGTACGTTAGGGATAAATGTGTTGTAATGTCAATACTTCATATTATATGGTTAACACAAGTTAAATCGATTGTCAATATTAACGAGACCAACACTCATACGCCACTTCATATTTGAATTTATGCGTAGTATGTCTCGAGCACTGGTTATTTCACACGGAGATATGCTGTCTATCATTAAGGACAGAGTCTTTTTCACTAAATAGAAGTGAGACTTGGTTTTGGTTCTTGGTTACAACTACCATGGTACTCAACTTAATTTTCCCGGTACATCTGGCTTACACGTATCCTATCATATTTATTTCACTATACGTTTGTTTTGTTGTGTTGTAGTCACTTATGATTATATCGTCTCTCGGGTCCGCGAGGTTGTACCTACTCACTCGACGTTTAATTCTGGTTTAACCATTCAGCTACGCAGGCGGTACCATATTTATTATCAACCATTATTACTCTATCGCTCTCGGGATTCTTCTTGTCCTCGTTGTGGATGGATATTTCCCACGTCTCCATGGTTCATTTTCACCCATAATCCACCTTACACGTGGACG
Source organism: Pinus albicaulis (assembly GCA_034641835.2). Classification (NCBI taxonomy): domain Eukaryota; kingdom Viridiplantae; phylum Streptophyta; class Pinopsida; order Pinales; family Pinaceae; genus Pinus; species Pinus albicaulis. The sequence continues at coordinate 41,894 of JAXQQM020079093.1, read as the reverse complement.
GTTTTCAACATCTGGCTTTAGGGTTTTTTTTTTCGTTTATTATCTCCGGTTATTCATTTTCTTGTTTCATTTGACCCTGTCGCTTCGCGTTCGACTCCCATTCTTCCGCCATGGAGCCTGCCGAGAATGTTACAGCCGAGGTGTATGTTCACTCCTGCAATCATATAGTAAGCGTTTTATTTCTAAATCTATGGTCAGTGGCGTTAACATATGAATCATTTCCTCCTTGCGGAGAAATCCCAGTGAAGGTTACTTCCTGCATAGGTTATTTCATTTCTTATTGACTTGCTAATGGCAGCCGTGCATAAGGCCACGCTTGCGCAAGACACATTGAGGTCCATCCTGATTTCACAGCGCATCCAATTGTGGAGATAGGTAGTGAAATGATTGTTCTTATTTTCCCTCCAACGTCACTATTCCAGAGTCAGCATTTTTCTAACGAGCAATAGATCTGGTTAAACAGCTAATCTAGTTTTCTTAACAGTTCGTCGTGGTTTTCCTTTAAGTAATCTGGTTAACAAAGTTGAGTTAGTTCCCTTCTTATATATAACTGATGATGTGTAGGCGTCCAGAATCGTTATGCATGAAGGGTTCGCATTCCGGCAAGGAGACAGTCTAGAAATGTTGTCCAGGTTTGATTCGTTACCCTAACCCTGGTAGCCTTAATGGTATTCTCCTTATGGGCGAAATGATTAATCGTTCCACTGCATTTGTTTCAGGAATTTATCCCATTTTATTTCTCAGGTATACGATTCTTACCTTCGTTGAACTGCGTTTACTCGTTCTGTGCAAGAGAGTTGTTATTACCCTATATCCTTCCACTAATATTCATCGTAGCGTTTGTTACAGGTATTATGGTTTTCATTCGAACGCCCATTTGTTCTTAGCTAGTCTCCTGCGTTTTCGGCAAGTTAGGTCGACTTAATTTTCTGTTCCTCGTCTCTTTGTACAGGTTGTACTCAGTTTCCCCCAAATCGCTTACTCGGAGTTTCTTACTGCGTGCTCCAGTTTTCACTTAAATCGTGATCTTCATAATTGTCGAAAGTCCTTATTTTCATTTTATTGTCTACTATGGCTATGACCCTCTAATTGTATAAGGAAATTCCTAAAACGTGGTTACATTTCCAAACTAGGGTATCTGCAAAGATCGATGTTTATAATCATGACATTTCTTAACATGCAGTAAGGAGTGGCGGAGTAGGGAGCTATGAATTCTCCATTAAAACGTAATTAGTATTTGAGACGTCTTGACTGTCATGACTTGACGGGGTTTTGTTTTTATAGCGTTTGTTGATAATAATTAGTACCATAATTAATCGATAGTGAACTCATATAACTCCGCCTATTACTTAGTTACGTTTCTACGCCCTACCATGATTGTTAATTTCTATTCAGAATTGAATGGTGTTTAACGTTGAAATATGACTATACGTTTTTTTGATAGAGAATAGTTTTTTATGGTTGTATATTCGTTGTACATGTCTATCAATTCCTGCCCACAATATTTTATTCAATGAGTGTTAGTTCAGCATGGTTCTATTTTCATGAATGTCACTGTAAGATATACATACTCCTTTGTCTGTAGAATATGCTGGTATCCTGTGGGTCGTATAAGAGCTAGTTTATGAAACTGTAACATTCTTCAGCAGACTTCTTTTTATTAACAATGGCCGGCTTAAAAGGGATTTGTTTTTTTTTTTTTTTTTCTGTGTTGGATATAGAACAGGAATTCTCGTTTCAATTTCTCGAATCTCAGGTTAATTACTATACAAATACACTATAATACTTTTCAGTTCCTTTCTATAGATTGTATCGGAAAGGGGTTTTGTCACTGTCTGGTCTCTTTTTCCAGAACTATTAAATGAAGTTATGAAATTTATTTAGAGTATATTTTCCGTCTCACAAATCAATTGCACTCCAGGTAATAGTACATATACTGTTATTTCAAGACACCATATAGAATATCTTAATCTATTCTCTCCAATGTATGTATATAATAGAATTTATTTTAACAAATCAAAAGTAGGTTAATACTAAATTTGATGCCCTTCCTATAATAAATTGCATACTTACAGATCTTCAGATCCAACTTAACAATTAATTGAAGGATATTGTAGGAATTCTACTTGTAGTATCATTTCATGTTGATGGAGGCATACTAATAGTTCAGGAGTAGATTAAAATTTAATATTCAGTGGAGACTATGTATTCACAGATTTAAACCATCTGTTGGTTTAGAGTTTCTGTTGAATTCTACTCTACAGATTTTTGTTTTCTATAACCATACAGAGTTAAGAAGGTAAATGCCTTATGATTAACTCTGTTAAATGTAGCATTTATAATTGTACTATATAGTCAACTTTTATATGTAGCCAATTCATACCATGTAACACGAACATAAATCATTTTGGTAAACACATACCATGCACACAGTAGACCAACCTCCCAACCTTAGAGTCCTTTTTGTCTCCCAGAACTCACCCCCGAGCAAAGATCACCTCCTAGAACAGATCAACCTTTGATCTGTTTAGGAGCAACTTATTTAAGCTGTGGTTTCCCCAAGCATGTTTCTAATTCTGCGTCCAGAATAGCAGGATGTTTTTCTTCCTGTTTGCCTAGGCTTCCCATTTTAGGGACTCTTTTAAGTTTTTTTATTCTTTTCCTCAGCTTTTCCAGCTTTCTTCCTCTTCCCAACTACTTTCCTCATCATTGGGTAAATTTAGATTCTTACTCAAAATCTAAATTAGAAATAATTTCTTTCAAGGATTTTTGAAAGTTTGTGGGGAATTTATTGCCTTATCCATCCTCATGAATTTAGCAAGTGATCTCAACATCTCATTTTGGTCCATCTGTACACAATCATTTTATCCATTTCCTCAAATTAAATATTTAATTACATTCACAAAATACTTATCCTTTGGGGTCCACTCCCCTTAGGATTAAAGTTCATATGTCTAGCTTTGAAATTCAAACACATAAATTGGGGTGTTCGGTGTTGTGCTGCTATGGATAGCACTGTTCTCACTATTTCCATTCTTGCAACCGGTGCAAAAGTTTCTTCATAATCTCTTCCACGTTGGTGCTTGTATTCTTTGACAACAAGTCTGGCCTTGTGCCCTTCAATCTTACCTTCAACATTGCTTTTGGTGTTGTAGATCCATTTCACTCCAATTACTTCTTTTCCTTTTGGGAGATCGACCAATTCCCATGTCTTATTTTTGTATATTGTCATGTAGAGGATCATATTCATCCTCAGAGGAAACGTTATGTTCCTTGTCATCTTCACTTGTGGAATGCATTTCTTTCTTGGTGGTTTATCCATGATGATGCATACATCATCTTCAAAGAAATCATTGTACCCCTTTTGAATGAGTTGTACAATGCTCAAGAGGTTACACTTCATACCAGGCACATAGTAAACATTTGATACAGATCTTCCTTCTCTCTTCTTTTTCAAAACATTCACTTTTCCTTTTCCCATGACAGAGACCTTACTGTCTGTCCTGATTATTACTTGAGACTTTACATTTTCATCTAACATGGAAAGCATGGAAATGTTTCCAGTCATATGGTTGCTACATCCATAATTTAGAAACCATATATCCTCATTATTTTCCTCAGCCATATTACATGCTAAAAAAAACTTTTCTTGACTGATATTTTCCTTAGTAAAGTTAGCACTGGGTCTATTACCCATGTCACTCTATTTCTTCCTACATTCATTGGCATAATGGCCATACTTCTTACAGTAATGACATTGGACTTGGGATTTATCATACCTTTGTCCACGTGCTTGATTTTGTCCACCTTGCTGGCTGTTGCCTTGGCCTTGGTTCTGATTTTGATTGTTGTCACTTCCATGAGTATTTGCAAGGCTATTTCTTTTTCCTCTGTTTTGGCTTCTGCCTCTTCCTTTTCCTCTGTAGTTTCCTCTTCCTTGACCTCTTCCTCTTCCAAAGGACATTTAGGTCTTGAAGGCATGCTCGAAAGATTATTTTGATGTTCCTCCCAATCTTTGTTCATGATTCATCAATGATGCAAGCTCATCAACTGTAAAATTTGAGAGATCCTTTGTCTCTTCAATGGTTGTGACTATCACATCAAACCTTGAGGGTAAGCTCCTTAATAATTTATCCACTATCCTTATTTCTTCAAGTGTCTCTCCATGAGACCTTATCTGGGTAACTAACCCAATCACATGTCTGAAGAAAGAGTCTATGTTAGCATACTCTTTCATGCAGAGAGTTTCAAATTCTCTCCTCAGCAATTGTAGTTTTGTTGTCTTCACCTTCTCCATACCTTGTCAGGTAGTCTGGAGGGTATCCCATGCATCCTTGGACCTCTTAGCTATTGCCATCCTTGGAAACACACTTTCATGAACTGCTTGATAGATATAGAAGAGGGCTTTTGAGTCCTTCTTCCTATTTCTCTTCAACAAATCCTTCTCTGCCTATGTGAAGGTATTAAAAACAGTTTCATCTACTGGTTCTTCAAAACCATCTTCAACAAGCTACCATAAGTCTTGAGAGGAAAAAAGGCTCTCATTGTGATTACCCAATAGTCATAGTTCTTCCCATTAAACTGTGGGAGTTTAGTATTTCCAATACTCATGCTTGTGCTGGCTCCTTCCATGGCTAACACACTGAACTATGCTGTAAACTTGACTGTGTTTTTAAAAAAAATGTCTCTCTACTTAAGAGAAAAACTCTGTCTTTAAAAAGACTTCTCTGGACTGCACTTTTTAAACACAAAACAAAAACTCTGTTTTGTAAGTACCTGGTCTTTGAGGAGCCTTCACACTGCTGGAGAAATGCTTCAACAACTCCTTCCTTCAGCTTCTTTGACAAACTTCAAAGAGCCTGGAATAGCTCCGATGCCATTTTGGAATTTCTGAATGATTCCAAAACACACACAAAGAATAAAATCTCTCCTTTTAACACAAAGAACTCATTAAAAATTTGCTGGATAGAGATGGCACACAAACACCTTCTATATCTTTAAAAAAATATATATATTACAATCTGATATTCTTCCTCCTTCAGAGGGATTAAAAAATGGAACTGCTTCCCACACAGAGTGTCCTCAAATTCTCTCTGTCGCATAAAAAAGACGCACATAGAGAGTGCTCTATACTTTGTTTTTCACTTCACTGTGTTTTAGCCTTCAGGCACACACTAAAATAATACACGGTCAACTTTAATTTTACATACTTTGTATCTCTTTAAAGAGAAAGACACTGCAGTCATTGACTTTTCCTTCATAGTCTTTTTCATTTATATGACATAACTTCGAAAAAAATTAAAACCAAACTATTTAACTTTTAAAGTTTATAATATATATATTCATTAACCATATATATATATTAGACTAAAGTCAGAAGACTTTCCACCGTGGCAATTTAAAACATATAAGGATATGTTACATTAGGGTTTTTGAAACCATATATCACATCCCACATAAAAAATTTTAAACCAATGTTTAATAACCTTTGTCACATATTCCAAACTAAAGATTAAACTCCAATGTAAACTTTATCGCGTACCAAACTCCCTTGACGTCATCAGACTCCAAACCCGTGCAATCGCTCTGTGATTAGTCGACAGTGGGACCCTCGGACTTCAAACCAAAAACTGAGCTCGATTGCATAAATTTATAGCGTAACAAATGGGCTCTGTGATGTCACCCTAAAATGTGCGCGATAAAACATGATTGGTCCACGCATCCTATTGACTTGGCAGTGGGTCCAATTCCTTGCAAAGGCGAAAAACTAGTGACGAGGCTCGAAGCTTGTGCGATAGCCATTTAATTGGTTCTCCCGATGGTGATGTGGATTTGTGGGCTCCCCCATCATTCGCGTGGGCTCATTAAAAAATTCAAACAATGGCACGAAAGATTTATGGTGGTTGGTGTAGATATTAAGAGGCGGGGACTGCATGGTTCAGAACCATAGCTCCTTCAATGCATTCACAGGAAAATGGCTACGGCCATTATCAACAAAAATATAACCTTGCAGGCTTTCAAAATCGATGTTAAATGCACAATGAAGTGCACTCAACCAAAATATTTTTCCCCTCATGTACTTCGTCCTTCTGCACAATAGTAATTGAATTTAAAAATTCAACATCGAACAAGGCCTAAGTGGAATTTCATGTGAAACCAAGAAAATATCGCAAATTTGCAATCCCTTCCTCCTCACGAGTTCCCTGTGCACATTTATTCTTTTCTCTTGGTTGAATTTCTACAAAACAAAACGAATCAAACATTAGTTGAAAGGTTTAAGTTTTACCTGGTAAACGTCTCAAGTCTTGTTTGAATCTCAGAGTGGTCGTCCCCTCAATATTCAAACCAGTGCCAAACAAAGTGTTCGCAGGCTTTAAGCCTCTTTCTTGGTTTTTTGAAATCCTTGAACACACAACTTTTCTCACTAGATTTCACATGATCCTCTTACATCTGTCGACCTTTCGTTTTACTTGATGGATCCACGATAATCCGTGGTAAATAATTTTAAAGGAACACATTCAGATGATGGTATATATTTCGAGGTTGGAGATCGAGAGCTACGAGTGCTATGGGTATGACCCGAAATTTATGACTCATTGCGCATACAAGCTACTTCGCAACAACTAGAGCTCTAAGAAAGGAAATTAAATTCGGTAAATTTTTAGTTAGAATTATAAATTTATAGCAATCTGTCTGATATTCAAAAACTCCAAGCGGATCGAAAAAATGGCATACATTTACTATTGATAATGTTCGTTGATTTTTTATACAATAAAATTTTGTACTGAAGATTCTTTATAAGGTGTTTAATGGAATATGCAGAAATATGTATGATTTATATAGTATAACTATTAAATCCTTAGAGATATGATTTATGACTATTTTGAAATGTAAAGTAGAATAAAAATATATAAGATATAAATTTATAATATTTAAATCTATTAAATTTAAAAGGAAATATTTCTGATGGAAATTTTCATAACTAATATTATTAGGCAAAAAATTCTTTAAAAAGATAAGTTCGAAAATTCAATTCGCTGACTAATATAAGATATTAAATTCATGGATTAATATAAGAAGACAAGTGCAAAATTGTAATTAGAATTATAAATTTATCGCAACCTTCTATTATTTAAAAACTAAAGGCGGATCAATAAAATGGCAAACATTTACTATTAATAATGTTCATTCATTTTATTCAATAAATTTTTGTACAGGAAATTCTAATATACCGAAAAACATTTGATTTATATTATATAAATAACTATTGAATCTGTAGAAATATGATTTATGATCTATATAATAGACTATTTTGAGAATAGAGTACAAATATATGACATATAAATTTATAGTATCTAAATTTATTAAATTTAAACATAAATACTTTTTGTGAAGGAAAATTTTCATAACTTATATTAGCAGGGAGAAATTTTCATAATTTTTTTTTAAATAGATTTTTTTAAATAGGATGCAAGTAAACACAAACTTTAAAATTTAATATTTTGTATTATAGACAGTAATAGATGGTTTTATTAATGATTATGAATTAGAATTTATTTTGGGTTGATATATGAATAATTATCAATTAAGAATTTGAACTTGCATCTAACTTATGGTATCTTTAGTTGTATGGATGAATGAACAAACTCTCACAATTTGTTGTTCTAAATGTGAAATTACTAGTTTTCTCACAACATTTATGATTGGAAATAATTTTTACAGAGTTTTTGGGATTTTCAATGTTATAACTATATTTTTTGAGATTTTCAATGTTATAATTGTACATTTAGATTTTTTTAAATATTAATATATTTGAGTATTTATAAAAGGTATACTTGCCAGTTTTTTTCTTATTGAATTTTGAATAACTCAATTTTTATTGTTTTATCAAATCGAATTAGAATTACAAGTGAGCTTGTAGATTAGCCCCTTCTTATTGATTATAGAATTGCACTAGGGTAGGTTATGCACTGACATAAAATGCAATCACATCTTTTGAGGTGCCAAATATGTAAAATAATGAGTATCTATGTATCTAATGAAACCATTGCATAGCTCAAGAGAATTATTTATTTCTGTTATATATATATGAGTTTGGAGTATGTTTTGAAAGTGTTTATGTTTGGTTAAGAGCTTGTTTTTCTAGGATCTAAAGAAATAGGTTAATGGCTCAAGGCTTGGAGGCATATGAGAAGAGTGAAATCCCGCCTCTTAAGGATTACTGGCAAGAGTAAAAGCCTTCCCCCATAGGGACCACCAGCAAGTCATTCCATGTAGTGCAGTTGAAGCAGATAGTATCTAGTGATGGTTGTCTTATTGTTGATTTGAAAATTGACTTATAACTGATTTTCCATATATATATATATATTATGTTTCTTCGTTTGAAATTGATTTTTAGGCCATTCTTTAAATGCTCACTTTGAGCACTTTTACCTCCCACATACAACACCCCTAGAGCCAACATAATGCATGTGTAGTCGATAGGAATATTACGGTATTTTTTAAGTTTTTTCAAGCGTATTTCAAGTCAAAAAATAAAAATCACACTAGTTTCATCTATATTTCTATAGGCATGACTTTGCATCTTTTTGATGCAAATGCTAGTATAACATATATTAAGTTGACCTTATTCGTATATCAACCATATTTATTAATATAGTTGTGCTAATAAACTTAAAAAAAACCTCTATAATGTTGTTTGAGTATGACCAAATTGTACAATATAGCCCTTAGAAACTAAGATAAGCATTATTGGAATCAAAATTTGTTCAATTATAAGTTAAAATTAATTCATTCTAATTAATTTAATTTAGTTATTTATATTTCAAATATAAAAAACTAGCAATTGCACCACATGTTGCAAAGGAAATGCCATAAGGCAAAAGCATAGGGAAGAGTAGCATAGAATATAGAAGTAATTGTTTTTTGCAATTTTAGTCATTCACTGGAGCTTCTCTTCGGAAAACTTTGAACTTAAAAATCCATTTCGAAAACACTGAGGTGATCCATTAATAACAATTTGATACCAATAAATGCATTCTTGGAATGAAAATCACAAAACAAGATGCATTATTTTGTAGAAAAAAAGTTATTCATTTTCAAAACACTCAAAGGTGATCCATGTGAAAACCTTGCAAAATAATAACTATTGGTGACCAATAAATGCATTCTTGGAATGAAAATCACACAAAATATGTATTATTTTGTAGAAAAACATCTATTGAGAGTATTCAAGTAATGAACAGTGTACATAGCATCTATGTTTGTTATTACGAAAAGAAGAGAAATAGCACTGATCACCAATATTCTACATGCTATCCATTGACCTTTTTTGTATTGAAGTAATGAACAGTCTAAATAGTATCTATGTTTGTTATTAAGAAAAGAAGAGAAATATATAGCATTGATCACCAATATTCTACATGCTATCCAATGACCTATTCTACATGCTATCTAATGACCTTGTTTAAAAATTTACAGACTAAATAGCATCTATGTTTGTTATTAAGAAAAGAAAAAAAACACATAGCTGTGATCACTAATATTCTACATGCTATCCAATGACCTTGTTTAAAAATTGAAAAACTGGATTAGTAGTTTCCCATAATAAAGCCACATAAACACCAAAAAAATAAACAAATATCTAATCTCCCATGCAACTGATTTCCATGAATTTAAAATTACTAGGTAATTTTTCTTCAATTTTGACTTGGGATATGTAACCTTTCACTTTTTAAAAAATTAATTTGAAATCTTTAAATATTACCTTGATTACTTTTAAAAAAAAAAAATTGAAATCTTTAAATATTACCCCGATTTCTTATAAAAACATGGAAATAATCTGAACTATCCCTAATTCTATTTTTTAACATGAAGAATATTATTTAAGAAAATATTCTTTACCTTAACTCTCGGCTCTTAAAAATCGTTCAACTCAAATCGCTCAACTCCATGACGGTGTGCAAATATTCAACCAACCACAACATAAATGAAAATACCAAGAAATCCATACATAGGGTGGTTTTCATCCCTGGCATTACCAAAATAATATAACATAGATGGCCACGAAATAAATACAGTCATAAAAGGGAAAAAAAAGCACAAAAATAAAACCCATAAATGGGGAAAATATGAAATGGGTGATCATCAACACTTTGGCTCTTTATTTGTACAAAAATACGTAAATACCTAACATTGTTACCATATTCACTACCATGAGTTAGTGCAACTTAGGGCATGTTTTATATGAATGAAAACCAAGACATGCCATTCAACATCAACACTCTCGCTCCCCTTTTCTACAAAGTTAAAAAAGAAATCAAAACCTATCAATGAAAGCTAAGATATGCATGAATTCCTATTTGCAAGATTTTGATTTCCTATTATGTTGTATTTTTTTGTTTTTGTTTTTGTTTTGCTTATAGTAATTTTTCCAGATATATTTTTATACTGTATTTTGAGTTAGATTTGTTTTTGGTTATGGTAAATATTTGGTACTATTCAATAAACTAATAATTGGTTTATTAACTTTACATTTTATTTATTAAATATTACTCTATTTTCATGTTACAGAGAATAAAAAGAATGTAAAAATAACTAAAAGCAGATTGTTGTTAGTCATCATTCACATATTAATCTAGTCAACATTCACATATTAACATATAGCTTTTGTAAAATCGTTAAAAATAGTACAGATTAAAATTTAAATATAAAATTTTATATGCAATATACCATAAAGAAACAATAGTTTCCAACAATGTGTTAAATCCATTTATTTATATTTGTTAGTTAATGCCCTAGACCAACCGTTTCCATCCTTTATTCTATTTTCTGCAACTTTCAATTAACATTTTCAATCGAGGAACCACAAAAATTTACTTTGTTATCATCATTATGATTGTATTTTCGTTAGGTTGTGGATTACTGCTTGTGAAAAAATGTTCTAGTAAAAGGAGTTCAGGTTCAAAACTCCAAGCGTCAACAGTTGCAGTCAATGCTTTCAGATAAGAACAGTGAGATCCAGGATAAAAAATTCTATGTTTTTCGAGAAAAAATAGAGAGATTCAAGACACTCTAATGGAAACCATCTTGGTTTAATATTCAACACCCAAATTACACGGAGTAGGATTGAAATTGGTAATTTTGACAATTTTCCATATGACAACATAAATAATGTTGTTATTGTGTAATGATGAATGCTTTCAAATAAGAAAATTGAGATTCACTAAAACAAATTATAAGATTTCCTATTAAAAAAAGAGAGATATGGGACACTCTAATGGAAACTGTCCTGGGTTAAAAATTAAAATTAAACACCCAATTGACACAGTGAGATTGAAATTGGCAATTTTGACAATTTACAGTTTGACAACATTAAACAATTTTGTTACTGTGGAAGGATTTCTGAACTACATGAAGATCTTACGATCAAGGATAATGAATCTCACAATCCTCCATGATATGAGTGGCATCGTCAAGTTTTTCATATGTCCATTGTTCCTAGATTGAAGATGTAAAACATAGCTCAGTTGTTTCGAAGACACCTCTATTCAAAATGATACCTCTTCTTCGTCCACCTGGTGCTAGAAAAACTACATTGCTAACAACTCTAGATCTTGATCTCAAAATAAGTTTAGGATTAATTCTAATAAAGACAATATTCTAAGAATTGTAATCAAAATTTGAGATAAACAGGTTAACAAATTTGACATTGTTCTTTGCTATCAAATGTGCCCAAAACTACATTGCTAACAACTGTAGCTGGAAATCCTCGTCGTGATCTCACAGTAAGTTTGGGAATTATTACAATATTGTAAGATTTGTAGTCAAAATTTTAAATATGCACAACTTCTTTTATTGTCTTGACATTAAAATTTTACTTCTTACACATATCGTCTACTTTTATAGGAACTCATTAACTGAATTTGTGCCTCATAGAATGTATGCTTATATTAGTCAGCATAGCTTGCACATTGCTAAAATTACAATAAGGGAAACATTGGATTTCTAAGGGCATTGTCAAGGTGTTCGGAGAAAAATACGGTTAGTGGTGAGTGTTTGTTTATTTTTCAATCAACGACCCACCATTTTCACTTTTAATATTCACCATAAGTTTGGGAATTATTTTAATAAAGACAATATAGTAAGATTTGTAGTCCAAATTTTAAATGTGCCCAACTTCTTTTATTGTCTTGACATTAAAATTAAACAAGTTTCCATGTAAATAAATTTTACTTCTTACGAAAATATCGTCCACTTTTTATGGGCACTCGTTAAATGAATTTGTGCCTCACATAATGTAAGTTTATATTAGCTAGCATGACTTGCACAATGATAAAATTACAGTAAGGGAAACATTGGATTTCTAAGGGCGTTGTCAAGGTGTTGGAGCAAAATACGGTGAGTGTTTGTTTAGTTTTCTCTCAACGGCACACCATTTTCACTTTTAATATTTACCAGATGTTTATGCATTTTTGTAAGAACTTTTAAGATCTGAAAAGAAAGCCAACATCAAACCAGTTTTGGATGTCGCCGAACTTCATGAAAGTAGATTTTTTTTGTTGATGAGGAGTGGTACTATTCAGTGCTTCAATTAATTATTGATGATTCGTGTGTCCTCAATAGGGTTTTGGTTTTGGTTTGATGCAAAAGCTGGGTGTTTATTATCAAGATTCAAACCTCTAAAGACATCTTTTTGCCCTAGTGGGCCTGTCTTGCTCGTTCAAGCAGGAAGAGAGTTACCATGGGTGTTCTAAGCAGGAATAGTTCTTTTGCATGACCATAAATTTTAATTTAATAATATCCTAGTGCCAAATAAATTTTCTTGATCAGTTACAGATTCTTTCTACCTGAAAGTTGCATAAAACAAAACACATATTCACTTGAAAGAATGAAAACCCAAAAATTAAAAATTCATAATGGTTCCTGTAGCTGGGATAAACGTCCAATAGGTTTGTTATGTTACCCAGATTTCACCAACTACGCTAATAGGAAATCCCTCTAATCCCTCTAGGATTGGTACGGTGGATTTCAGTACAATGTCCAAATTTGTATTCTCATTTAAAAAAAAAAATATATTCATAAATAACAATACACAACCCTAAGGTTTCCACTTGAAATTGAGGGGACGGTTAATGAAATAACCTTAAGGTTTCCACTCGAAATTGAGGGGACGGTTAATGAAACAAGGGGATCTCAATGACCATGCATGCCTTCATATGTCTCTCAATTCGTGGCAACCACAACAGGGTTCAATAAATCAACGAAAAATAAAGCGCAGTGGAGTTCAACAAATTGATGGATATGATAATCCAATGGATCATATTATTTGAATCCTGTAACAAAATGATCTTAGGGCTCATGACCGCACACAGTGTCACATGAGGGAGTTCTTCTCATTGCAACTATGTGACAGGAAGTTTAATAGTTTAAAAAATACAGAGAAAATAATGTGGCAGATACAAATAACTTATATGTACCCCAACAGAATCATCGGCAAGCCAACTTCTTATAAGTAGCCCATTTTAACCAGTTTTGTAAAGAACTGCTACAGTAATAATGCGTATTAGAACAAAATTAAAATCACATACATATATGCCTAAGAAAACAGTGATGAACCTCGAGGATTCTTAATTTCAAATCACTAAATACATTAACTGAAACTGCACCAGGTTAGTCCCCAGGCACGGGAACAGTCCTTGGAAATCCGTTGATTCGAAGAAAACATAGTAATAACCAGCGAACCGAATTAGTAATTAACCATAGACAGAAAAACACACTATACAAATATATTTATTTAAATAAATTCATATTCTAGATTAACAATAGCAAATCGAACAAATACATTAAACTTTCCAGAACCTAGCATATGGGTTTAAACCCTCTACTACCACTACGCCAGAAAAGGACCATGGAACTCAGCGTATTACTCATGGAAATGAACATCAGAGATTAACTAACCCTTACCATTTCGACCCACTAAGTTTAAGCATTCAAATAGCTTATGCTGATAATAAAATGACAGGGTCTGCATAAATCTTATGGCCTCAATGATTCTTATGGTTTCAGAAGCTAAAACCATACGGAAAATAATGTGGCAGATACAAATAACTTATATGTACCCCAACAGAATCATCGGGCAAGCCAACTTCATATAAGTAGCCCATTTTAACCAGTTTTGTAAAGAGCTGCTACAGTAATAATGCGTATTAGAACAGAATTAAAATCACATACATGTATGCCCAAGAAAACAATGATGAACCTCGAGGATTCTTAATTTCAAATCACTAAATACATTAACTGAAACTGCACCAGGTTAGTCCCCAGGCACAGGAACAGTCCTTGGAAATCCGTTGATTCGAAGAAAACATAGTAATAACCAGCGAACCAAATTAGTAATTAACCATAGACAAAAAAACACACTATACAAATATATTTATTTAAATAAATTCATATTCTAGATTAACAATAGCAAATCGAACAAATACATTAAACTTTCTAGAACCTAGCATATGGGTTTAAACCCTCTACTACCACTACGCCAGAAAAAGACCATGGAACTCAGCGTATTACTCATGGAAATGAACAGCAGAGATTAACTAACCCTTACCATTTCGACCCACTAAGTTCAAACATTCAAATAGCTTATGCTGATAATAAAATGACAGGGTCTGTATAAATCTTATGGCCTCAATGATTCTTATGGTTTCAGAAGCTAAAACCATCAGAGATAAGAACCTAACTAAAGTGGGGGACTATTGAATCTCTTCCATTACCGAGCGGGGGTAGATTCGACCACTAGAGTTGGCGTATCAAAACAACTCATATTAAGTTAAATCCTCATCATATGAGTTAAAATTATAAAAAGAGACTTGCATAACTTGATTCTAATTAACCACTTATCCAATGTCGACTTATCTAATGTCCATCATGAGCGAGGATTTCTTTCTCTTGACCAAGAGTCACAGTATGAAGTTGCATAGTAGAGAAAACCTTTGGTGTAAAAGAGATCAAAACGTTGAAGACTTCAAAAGTTCGAGGGTTGTTCGTTTGGAGTCATCTCACAACAGAGGAAGGTACGATAAGTCACTGGTAAACTCAAGACAGGGTAGGATCACGAAAACAATAGAGAACCTCAAGTTTGTGAGAAAGTATGGGTAGAGATGATCTGCAAATTTTGGCTGTATATGTTGTTGACCAAAGGCATGAAAGCAGAAAATCTCTTCGGAGTGCTGTGTATTTAGCCCCTCTAGCTCATAAATTGATGTATGTGCTATTTTTTCTTTTCTGAGGACTTTCTTGTCACGAGAGGTACAAGGATCGAATTATCAGAATCAAGATCTGCTGATGCTCGCGGCTAATGCTAATGGGGAGGGTGATCAGGAAGGCGCGAGTGCCGTTAACTAACTTTGGCAAGGACGGATCTGTTTCCACCTCGCCAAGTAATACCGAAAGGGTGATCAGGAAGGCGTGATTGTCGTTAACTAACTTTGGCAAGGCCGGATCGGTTGCCACCTCGCCAAGTAATACCGAATTCAACGATCTGTTGCCACTCACCAAACAATACCGAATTCAAATCAACGTGTGAGGATATCTTAATCGTCTAACAACAAATCTAACGATGCAAATGAAGGACATGTAAGCAACAGGAGAGTTGTTTTCAAATAAATACGCCTTGCATTATGGATATAAATTAAAATCTTTAATATTTACCATGGAAATTTATTACA
The DNA here is from genome assembly GCA_034641835.2 of Pinus albicaulis. Taxonomy (NCBI): domain Eukaryota; kingdom Viridiplantae; phylum Streptophyta; class Pinopsida; order Pinales; family Pinaceae; genus Pinus; species Pinus albicaulis. The sequence continues at coordinate 26,166 of JAXQQM020079093.1, read as the reverse complement.
TAATCCAACTCTATTTTCACATAATAATACAAACAATCATAAGTAAATCTTGAAGCTGCTAATAAGCTCATGGCTCTGATGTTTCATTTTTTGAAATGAAAAAGCATCATCCTTGTACCTAGATCAGATTTTCTCGGACAATTTTTTTTTTTTTTGGTCAAGGGGCCAAGAGAAGAGCCCACTAAGATTTTCTCCAATGGCGGAGTCAGAATCAAAAGAAGAGAAGAGCCCAAACAAAAATTTCTCGGATAAACTTGTTTTGCTATGGGGTCTGCCTCCATGTTGGAGTAAAGATCAAGAGAAGAGCCGACAGCAGCCGAAGATCCATGTGGTCGATATATTCATGTGGTCGATATATTCAGTCAACTTTTTTTGAAAGTGCCAAAGCTGTCGATAAACTCTTCTACATATATAGTTCCTCATTCTGATTGAGCTAGTGAGAGATTATTGGTTTGATTATTATAAATATATTCAGCCAAGATCGTTTTGATTTACAAATATACCGACTCCCATTATTTTTTTTTATGATAGAGCTAAATATTCATGTCTATATATCTCCCAAGCAAGTTAAGCTCGACATAATCACAGTAGATTTATTTAAAAATATACGTAAGTTTCTATCCAATAAAATAATCAAATTAACATTTAAAATTAAACATATACAGAAATGATAGCTTTCTATCCTTACTTCTATTTATAAATTTTAAAAAGTTGGATGATGAGGAAGAAGTGGTCCGACTAGGAAAAACATTAGCCGTAAGTCTATTACAACACAAACACATATGTATGAACGTCGTGGAAACATAAAAATAAAAACATTAATTAGTAATCAATATATTCTAAGTTTATTAAGTCAGATCTTAGATTATAGGAATATTAAAAGTTGTGGGGGCTAATTGCAGTGAATATTCTCATTTAATGCGAGACAGAGGCTCTGAAAAACACCACTTAATAAACCTACTCTCCGGTTGCTAGAATCACTATGTCTAGATGTCACATTAAAATAGGGTCTTCTTCGACCTTATAGATAAAAAATTATGAACTTTTTTACAAATTAGGTTTAGTAATTTCAACAGCAAATTTATAAATAAACGCAAAAATCACACCTATAATTCTATGAATTAAAAAACGTAACTTACTATTTAGATTGTGAAAAGACATTCTATAAATTTAAAAAACATAAGTCAACATTTATATTAAGTTAAACGGAAATTTGATACGCGAATTTCATTCAATGTGTGTTAATAAAGGATATAAATAAAATTAATAAATAAAGGATATATTATAGTTTTTTTTAATAGTTTTTAATGAAGGTATAAATTGAAGTTTTCGTAGAATAATTAATATTTTAAGAATGAAAATTTATTAGGAGGTGTAGAAATCTTGATAGGTTTTATTAATTTTTAAAAGGTAAATTATAAAGTGGCTTGGAGGTATTTGGGTAAAAATATTCAAATTTTTAAGAATGGTAAAACAATTTAGGTTATATAATTTTACAAATCAATTTAAAAAAATAGAAATTTGCATTTTTCTTTGAGAAAAACACGACAAGTTAGTTCATTGGAGAAACTTGGTCTTAAGCTTGAATTGTGAATGAGGTGACTTCAATAAATATTGAACAAAATATATCTATATAATTGTTGTATATTATTTAATACAAGAGGATGTCTCCTATATAGTTCAATGAAAGAGGCTTAGCATTTATCAAAGAGATAGCAATAATACCTAGGTAGATAAGAGTATCTACTTGAGCTTACAACTAATATTGTATTCGATAAGGATACATGAGAAAATAATAACTACAATGGAAACTATCATTGAAAAGTTAAAACCACCTTAAGGTAAGCATATATTCAAGAAAGAAAAAATTAAATTGTGGTCCCCATAACAAGGCCTTATTAGGTACCTAAATACAAAATAAACTTTCATAAGAAAAGAAAATGACACAAACCCATAGGAAAGAAACTCGTCTCTAAAAAAATAGAAAGATGTTAATGTTGAAAAGGATATTAGAGTTGAAATTGAATACCTCACAATGATGCATTGAATGGAAAGAGAAAAACACATAAGAATGATAGAAGCTCGAATAACTAACTATGAAAAAAACGTAATCTCAATGAACTTGGATGAACTCATAATGTAGAGGCATGAGATATAAAAGTGCTAATAACCACTACATAAATGACATAGAAAAATAGGTGGATGAGAGGAATGAGGATAGAGGCTTTGAATATATGCAATCACCATTAATCATCAAATGAACAATGAGGTCTATAGAGAGTAAATGGTTAAAACAAGAAGTTTGAAAAAATCTATAAAAATTGTAGAATACGAAGAACTTGTCAATACCATCAAAGATTTTTATAAAAACTCAAGAAAACTAATTTCAAATTTCTTATGTAAAGATATCGATCCTTTGAAATATGTATTGTCTCAATAATATGGATTAATTAAATCACCCAAGCAAGCATTGTATACCCTATTAAAAGGAAGAATAATCTGCATGGGTCAACGAATCACCCAAGTAAGCATTGCATACCCTATTAAAAGGAGGAATACTAAAGGAGTAAATAAACCTACACTAAAAAAAAGGTAAGCAATAAAAATTGTCAATAGTACATCATATTTATGTTGAGAACAAACTAGGAGAAAAAAATGAGAAAAAAATATATTTAATCAACAAAAAAAAATACATACACTCACTCACTTCTAGCACACAACACCCTATTTTACTATAATATATTAGTAGCCTTTAAATAAATATTGTTATAATGTCATGGATTATCAACACCCTATTTTTAAACAATAATAACTCATTTCAATTATTCAATAACATTTTAGAAACATTAAGAAGTATATATATATATATATATGATTTGATTTAGTCACACATATAACACACCATTCCCTTAATATTGAAATAGGTAATTGTATGAACTCTAGTAATCATGAGTCTAATCAACTATATAAAAACACTGCAAAATAACCAACTCCAAATCATGCAAACAATGCTTGTTTATGAACACTTCATAACACCAATATTTTGCACACAACAATCCTTAACATAGATGAAGCCAAACAAAGTCATGATATAAGTTCTATTATATTATTCAACCCATAATAATCTAATGAATGGTTCAAATAAAATAAAAAACAAACAATTTGAAATAAATAGATCAAATAAGATGAGAAACAAACACTTTGAAAAAAATGTAATGCCTTTTATAACCAAAGGAGATATCATTAAAACGCTATGATGATATTCAATAAAATAACGAACCCTTTGAAAGAGAATGTAATGTTTCTTACAACCAAAGGAGATATCATGAAAAAGCTATGATGATATTCAATAAAATAACGAACCCTTTGAAAGAGAATGTAATGTTTCTTACAACCAATGGAGATATCATTAAAAAGTTATGATAACATTTAAAAATGCAGTACAATAACAAAAATTATGTCATAGTTTTCCTAAATATAAATACCATTTATAACATTTAAATTTACAATAAAAAAGTATGGCATAAACATCCTAAATACAAATTCTATACGTTTAAATAAAATTTATTTAATTAATTAAACATAATAATGAGATCTCTTTATTCAAAGAATAAAAAGAGCAAGTCCAAATACAAACCCATATTCCATCGGAGGGTCAACTTGGAATGCCGGACCATGAATCCAGGCTTCGCAGACTAAATTGTAATGTCTACAGCCACAAACATCGAGTTAAAGGCTAAAAACATAGTGTATAAGCCAACCTAGGGAGCAATCCAGGTGATATGGAGGAGCAACGCTTGTCTTCTCACACTACAACACAAATGGGAGTTTTAAGACAATATTTAAGACAATTTTGGGGTAAATTGTCTTAAATTGAGACAAAATAAAACTTGTGTATTGTCTTAAATATTGTCTTTAAGCAGGTGTCTCAAATTAAATCGTCTTAAAATTAAATTGTCTTAAAATATTGTCTCTATAGAGACAATATATAACACAAGCATTTTTGTCTTTCCAAAGACAATTTCATTTTTGTCTCTCAAAAGACAGTTTCATTTTTGTCTCATATGAGACAATTTCACTTGTCTTTCCAAAGACAATAGTTGGAATTTGTCTAATCCTATATATTGTCTCTCTAGAGAAAATATAAAACAATGAATCTAGAAAAATATCTCACTATTAAAATAAGTCAATATAAAATTATTTTATTAAAACAATCTACAATATCATTGAATAATTTATGTTAGGGTATAGTGGAATCGAACCACCAACCTCCTGCATGGTAGGTTCTCTTCCATTGAGCTAGCACCCTTTAAACAATTATGTGATTTATGGCAGTCCTTGAAATTGTATAATAGGCATTAATTTTTAAAAAATGTTCAACACATAATGGCATAATCTTTGTAAAATATATAATCATGCAATCCCTTATTTTTAACTTAATAAAAAAATAACTCAATGGAGTTAGCTCACTGTGACACCCTTGTAGCTTGGCTTGCAAAAAAATGTACCTCCCTTTGTAGGTAAAGCTACCTTTCTTGAGGTTAAAATTGCCATCACTGTAGCATCTTCTATGGAAAAAGTGTCTGCTAGAGCTTCTTTCTAAACCCAAATCTCACAAACGTATCTAACAGAGCTAAGAGAAGGGTTCTAGTTTTCTGGGTTTTTTTTGTAATCCAGTATACTCCTGTATTAATATCTTAAAAAAAGGCTGTAAGGGTCCTGTCAAAGTGGAAATCAAACCTCAGACAATTTTTAAAGCTCAAGACTATGTTTTCTGGGAAAGTCGAAATGTATCTGCTATAACCTAAGACCTTTTGCAAAGCATCTTCCAAATGTATCTGCTATAACCTAATACCTTTTGCAAAGCATCTCTATACTGTACAAATAGAAATACTAACAAGTAAAACTAGAAAGCAACTGGAACTAGCAAAGTTAACTAGGAGTTGGTCTGGCTAGGCGAGCTTGGCTACAGATCTCATGCACCTCGGTCTTGACTTTCAAGTCAGCTCCCATTTCTTCTACAAAGATCAAGTTGGATTTTGTTCCTAGGGATTCCGTTGTGCCTGCAACCACAGCTGAATTATCCAAAGAAGCTAATCAATTTCTCTCCAAGTCAAAGCCACCACCTGTTTCTATATTAATTACACATATAACTATTTTTATGATATGGGAAGCTCAATATAACAAAATTCAACTGTCACAAAAATTCAAAGAAAAATTTGAAATCTAATGTATGTCCATAAAACCAAATACAAATATCATTTTATGTTCAATAGGTTGCAATATTGGAACAATTAATTCAACCCCTTCAACCTGAGCTTTAACGTGAACAGATTCTTCCTTAACTTTTCCACCAGGGACACTTTATGTCTGCCCCTTGAACTTGAGCTTTAACATGAAAAGTTTCTTCCTCAACTTTTCCTCCAGGAACACTTTATCTCTCACAATAGACCGGTAAATGGGCTTTAGAATTTCCATCCTCTGTAAGTTGCCCAACATCTCCTTTATGTAACTTGTGATGTTTCTTGGATGCCATATTTCCTTCTTCACTCACTGATTTTTTTTTACTTTTCCAATAACATTGTCACATTGTCTTTGCTAGCCTCTATTACCTTCTCCTCCTTTGTCTTTTCCATTCCTAACATGTTTTAAGTTTTTGCCACTCCTAACATGGACATGTGTTTTTTCCTACATATATGCGGCTCATGAAGATTTTGTAAGAGAACACCACCCTATCTGTCCTTTTGGATGCTTTCTCTATGGCCTTACTCCATCTTCTGAACCCTTTTCCTTCAACCTTTTTAACATGGATTTGTGCTTCTTTCCAAAAACATGTTGTTTATGAAGAACTTCCTTTGTGCTAGAGGCAACATCACAAAGTGAACACCGCCCAGGGATCTTTAGAGTCTTAGCTTCCATATATTTGATGCCTGGTATCTCCCTATGTGCCTTCTTGTTAGACTTTGGTTGCAATCCAGAATCTAAGTTCTTACTCAACTTGGACTTGAAAACGGAAGAACATACCCAAATTATTACACTGGTTCCATATAAAAGTGGGCTTGATCTTTCGATATGTTCCTTTAACACCATCATTTGGCAAATGCAACCAGACACTATTGTTGACTTTAAACTGATGTGATTTGCAAAGTATGTTGTGTGGCCTCTTGTACTTGTTGAATTAATATGTCCTGGACCTGCTAATTTATCTACTGAATTTTATAAATAAATTTTTCTACTATGTCTTGTTCTTTGGTCTATTTTGGGGCACTAATGTCAATTGTGCTTGAAAATAATTGTCAAGTGGTGCCAAAGGTTGAAAACAAAAATAAGTCTAAGACATAGTATGACCTGTAGAGTTGTGAGGACACCTATTATAGGCATGCTAAATGAAAGCTAGGTTTTCATCTTAAGCGCGAGGATTCACATAGCCATACATGCAAAGTACCTAAAAGCACATTTAGTTGGCAACTTTGATTTAATAATCTCTTTGTGGGTGTCACATTGTGGATATATTGAGACAATTGTAAACTATGGTCCACAAATACTTCTAGAATGGTTTCTAAATTCAAGGTCTCAATTAGACATATGGATGTTGGCATCTAAAGTGTGACCAGACATGTAGGAAGAACAATTTAGCAGCCTTTGATGTGGTAATAGACTTAATAAATGGGACCAGATTGTCATCTTTAAAAAGTGATAAAAAAACACATAGACATAGACATAGACATGTAGACCAAAGGTAGACCAAATAGAAAATTCATAATTGTCGACCCCCATGGTTGTGAAAGGATAAGAAGAGGTGTAGACATAACCCAATTTCTTTCTCAACAGCTTGAAAATGTTGCAAGGAATATAGGAGCAAGTGTGAGCTTCAACATCATGTGACATGGAACACTAATAGAAATGTGTCCGAAGTGTTGCAAGTGTCTTTCTAATGCCAAAAATTCCTATAACAGTCAAGTATTTTACCTTCCAAATCAAACATTATCATGGTGCTTCCTCAGAAACATGGAGGTGTACAAGTCTGTAGAGAAAATTGTTTGATTAGTATAAGTCATTGCCCTATAAACCATGTTGGGGATTAGTGCAGGCCTATTGAAAATCATGATATATCAAGTATATTGCATATGCTAAACATCTATTTTAGTAGAACAACTACCTAGTGTAGGTCAATATTGTTTTCAGCTGCACAGGTAGGAGGCATTCCTCACAATTCTTAGAACAAGTCTGAATATCATTGTAAATTTTCATAAGTCATCCAACTGCTTATTCTCATAAAAAAATTCTTATCATGTTGAGACTATCAGTGCTCATACTTTTGGCATTGATTGGAAAGTGGCCCTTTATCCTACAAAACTATATCCAATGCTTCTATTTTTATGAGTCTAGAAAAATTCAATGGAATGGTCCCTAAGAGATAATTCCAACTAATATTCATTGCAATGTCCAATCCTTTTATGCTTCCAATCTCAGAAGGAATGCCACCAGTCAATTTTTTGCTAATCAAGTCTAGGTATTGTAACTTAGTGCACAACAAAATATATCTTTGTATCACTCCGGACAGATCATTTCCATTCATTTCCTGTTGGTCCAGTGAAATGAGATTTCCCAATGTATAGGGTATGAACCCACAAACATACGCATTCATAAATCCAATACATGAATATTTTTTAGAAAACCAAGCGTTCTTGGCAGATTTACCTATAAGTCTGTTGCCATGAAGATCCAGCATCTGACGTGCAGTGCATCCTCCAATGTCTGGAAAAAGGGTTCCTGTAAACTGATTATCTGCCATGTCAAGGATGTCCAAATTTTCAAGTTTCCCAACCTCTTTTTGGATTTCCCCACTAAGCTTATTGTCACCCAGCCGAAGCCTAATCAAAGCTTTAAAACTACCGATATTTGGAGAAATAGAGCCAATGAGATCAATTGACAGAACAATCAACTTTGTGACATTTCTCAATTGGAATATGCTTGAAGGAATGCTTCTAGTTAGCACATTGTCAGTAAATACTAAAATCTAAAGCCTGAAGTACTTTGTAGTTACCTATACTGGCAGGAATTATTCCTTGCAAATTATTCAGCCAAGAAAATAGCAGCATGATATTCTTGAGTTTTCCAATTGCATCAGGTATTTCTCCAGATATCTGGTTGCTACCAAGATGGAGTTGAGAAAGACTAGTGCAATTAACAAAGGAAGAAGGTATTGAACTAGTACTATAGTCAACACTGAGTTGAAGATCAGCCAGATTCTTCAATAGCCTATTGTGTTAGGAACGTTTCTAGGCAACGCGTTCAGTGATAGGCCTATCACCTCCAAGCTTGTGCAGTTACCAAACTCTGACAGTATACTTCCTACCAAATTATTTTGCCATAGAAGAAATTTTTCCAGCTTTTGCAGCATACCAAGCTCCTTGGGTAGAAAACCTGACAGACTACTTCTGTAGAGATATAGATATACAAGTTCAAAACAAGTGCTCAACCTAGGTGGATTGATCCTGATAATATATTTGTGTAAAGTGCAAGTGATTTCAGTTTTCTTAATGATCCAAACGAAGGAGGGATTGTTCCAGAAATCCTCGTTTTTGCAAGCCCCAAAATAGTAGGATTCTTACGGTTGCAAAGTTTAGGAGGCAGTTCACCTTCAATGTTTAGATCCCCACCTCCCCAAAGAACTTTCAAGTTTTATATCCTGCCAAGCTCTGGTGGTATCTTGATTCTCGCCACTCAGTTGGTTATCAAATATAAGAAAATCGATCAAACTGGAGCAATTGCCAAGATTTGGAGGGAGGGTTCCTTCAAGTTCGTTGGGGTTGAGAATAAGGGTCTGGAGATTCTTTAGCTTACCGATTTCAGAGGGTATACGTCCTATTATTCTTTTTCTACATGACCATTACAACAGGCAGAAGCTAAGGCTGACCTCCCCAAAAGTAAAGATCTTTAATTTCTCCTTTTAAATTAAATTGGTTTGCAGAGGTGGATGAAACAAACTTCCATGATTTTTATCCTTGTTTTTATTAGACTTACTGATGCAGTCAGTTTGCCCTTCCCCAGTTTAAAATTAAGCAAGTAACTTACAATTGTGACTTGCATAGTCCTGTATTTTTAATCAGTTCTATCCCTTTTTGAAATAAATAGTTTTAAATAAACAGATATTGTTATGGCATAGTTTACATTTTTTCTATAAAGTCAATGCAATGAAGCAAAATGTTAAAACTATACTGACTATACTAAATGATTTCTTGCATATATGACAACATTTCACATTTCTATTTTTAGCAAGGGCTTGGTGAATTGTTTGAGGTCATTTGAACATCATTTTTCTTGCTTTTGCTAGTTCCAAAAGCTCAGGTTAGCGAGCTGAATAAAATTCTCTCTTTACTCACGAGTCACTGTAGAGCACCGATAAACATGGTACTGAAACATGGACTAGTGGTCAAACGATTGGATATGGTGTTCTTAAATCTTAATTTGCATAGCTGGACACCATATATCCTGTAGAAAAGAGATATCTACATACAGTAGTACCAAATTCCAATTGAACTATGAAATCCTTAATTATTTATTTTTGATAATTTATTTATGTAGAGAACTCAGAGTTGCTTACTTTTTTTGAAAGACACAAGATGAGTGCCCTCATATGTTTAGTTAATATTCTTGTGGAGAATGAAGACGTGGTATGGGAAATTTGGAATTCTTCATATTGTGAATTCTTCAACCTAAGGGGATTGGAGTATATCAGGTATTTACCAGCTAAGGATGGAGTTAACATGTTCATTCTGGGAAATACCTTTGGACCATAAAAAACTAGGACCAAAAAATGCCTTCTCAATCATGAAGTTATCTCATTCTATCCCCGAGTTTCTTACATTTTCTGAAAGACACAAGATGAGTGCCCTCATATGTTTAGTTAATATTCTTGTGGACAATGAAGACGTTATATGGGAAATTTGGAAACGTTTCTTCATAATGTGAAATGCCCCTCTACAGTTCATCAACCTAAGTAGACTGGAGTATATCAGGTATTTATCAGCTAAGGATGGAGTTAACATGTTCATTCTAGGAAATACCTTTGGACCATCAGAAATTAGGACCAAAAAAATGCCTTCTAAATCATCAGGTTATCTCATTCTATCCTTTTCTCAGGGACAATATAAATATACTATCTTTATTAGTCTAATATTTATATTTCTATATGGTCTAATCTTTATCTATGCTTGGAATTTTTCTCAGGGATCAATTCCTGCATAGATTAGATTAGTATTGAACCACGATATCTATCGTCATCTATTTAATTAGTTATTTTTTTGAAGCTTCATCGAAGTAATGAACTCAGAGTCGCTTAAATTTTCTGAAAGACGCAGGATGAATGCTCTTATTTTGTTACAATTCTTGTGGATAATGAACATGTTGTACATGAAAAGTAATTTGAAAACATTTATTGATAATGTGAAATTCCCTTGTACTCTTTGTAAACCTGAGTAGACTGGAAGGGTTAGTTATTTACCAGCTAATGATGGAGTTTAACAAGTTCATATTAGGAATTGCCTCTGGACCGTTTGATAGAAACTAGGTTTGGAAAATGTCTTCTCATTTATGAAGTTATCTCACTTTACTTTTTCCTCGGGGATAATATACTTGGTTTACTAGTCTAATATTTACATTTATATACGGTCATGCTAATGCCATATTAAGTTCGATGAAGAACTTGTACATTTCCCGTTTATGATTTACTAATGAATCAAAAAGTTCAAGATAAGATGATATTTGGGATTCATAAAAATCAAGTTGCAAGGTTGTTACACATTCATTCTCAAGCATTTTATTGAGATGAATTTGCTTTGGAATTTGAGGTTTTATCATGGTGAACTAGATTTTAGAACCAGACACATCCTTTGAGAATACATTTCATATCAGTAGATAAAATAGAAGCTATACACATTCAATGTCATTTATATATTGACATTTGTTCAGGTGTAGTTGCAATAGAATGATTATATAATGTGACACAAGACACATATTTGGGTTTTAGAAAGTTCATGATATTTGCTGACAACTTACGTATATACTCCATAAAAAATAGTGTGTGGCATAGAGATGGCTAGAAACATGCCTAAAGGCCAAAATTATCTCAAACAACTTCTAGCCTAAAGCAATCTACAAAGTTGTGTGCACTGTGTATGTACTGAATTATAAATTTCACGAAGGCTGTGAGAAAGATCATACTCAAAGGCATATGGAGTGGAAGGAAATCACAAGAAAATTGTCTCAAAATCTTTTGTTGCTATTTGTTTTCACATGCAACAAATGGAAAACATGCAAAAACAAATAACACATCTTTGAATTAGAAGAGAAAACATAATTGGTAGTACAGATTTTGTCTTGGAGAAAAGGGAAAGGAAGGGAAAAAAGGAAAAAGTGGAAGGGAAGCAATATACAGAGGTATGTATAACTCAACAGACTCCACAAAGGCTGTTTTTGAAAACAACAAAAGGAAGAAGGAAAAAAGGACAAAAGTAGAAGGTAAACAAAAAATACACATCTTTGTAGGGTACACGAAGAGTCCAAAGTGTACACTTTTTGAATATATATATATATATATATATATATATATATAGATGCTTTTGATTTCCTTCCACTCAATGTGCCCTCTGGTGTGATGTTTCTCACAGCTTATGTGGAGTCTTTTTTGAGTTATGCATGCCTGTGTAGATTTCTTTAGCCTAGTTTAAGATATTTTTCCCTTGCCCATGATCTTCATCAAAGGTTTAGCACAATATAGATGTTGTCTTTGATGAAGATCATGGGCAAGGGAAAATTATCTCAAACAACATCTTTAACTAGGCTAAAGAAATCTACATATGCATGTATAAGTCAAAGGCTCCACAAAGTTTGTGAGAAACATCACACCAAAGGGCACATGGAGTGGAAGGAAATCACAAGAAAATTGTCTCGGAGTCTTTGTTATGATGTGGTTGTATTCTCGTGGCAAAATAAAATTAGGCAAAAGCTAGAAGACAAAAGCAAAATACACATTTTTGTAGGGCACAGTGAAGAGTCCAAGGTGTATAGGCTATTTGAATGAGGAAGTAAAAATAAGTCTTTGATAAATATTAAATATAATCTGCAAGAAGTATCAGACTATATTGTTGTACCATGGCTTGTATTAAAAGATAATGTAAGAAAGGTCACAGAAGTAAAGGAAAGCAATCTAAAACATGAAAATATGACCAAACAAACATTAGGTGATGCTGAGGAAGCTAGTGCCAACAAGACAAACAGTAACAAATCAGACCAAAGTTCAAGAGAATTCCAAAGTCGTATCTACATAAAGAATGATTATGGATTCAAAGTTCCAAGAACTACCTACAACTAGTGAAGAAGTCTGGAAGTCAATTAGCCTACAACAGTCAACTGTATATCCAGTAAGTGTTGCTTTTGAGTATTGACTCACACAAGTCTAGCTCATTTGAAGAAGCGAACATAAAGCAAGAGTTGGAGAAAGAAATTCCAGAGGATTATACCGAGATACAGATAAATCAGACTTGGGAGCCTGTGTAGACTTTGAAGAAACTTTGCACTTGTTAGATGAATACAATTAGTTAGGCATAGGTGTGAGATTTATTAAGTGGATGTCAAAAGTGCCTTCTAGAATACAATTTTTGCAGAGGAAATTTATATGCATTATATCTCATATGGACTGAGGCAGGCTCATAGAGCCTTGTATGCAAGCATTAATGGCCAATCAAAGATAATTGTTTTAGAAACCTGTTAGATTGTCAAAAGCAAAGTGAAGGATGAAATATTGATTGCATCTTATATGTTGATGGCATCATTTTAGTGAATCCAACTTCCAAGAATGATGGAAATGATAAAAGATGAGCTTCCTGCATGAAGCTTTTGAAATGATAGCTCTAATGTATTTATAGTTTCCAAGCTAAGTATGTAAGGAAGATATTGAAATTTGAAACATATTCGACATTGCTGATGATAAATATGCAACAACTCCTATTGAAATGGGTATGTAAGGAAGATATTGAAATTTGAAACATATTTGACATTGCTGATGATAAATCTGCAACAACTCCTATTGAAATGGATATGAAGTTATTGATTCTTAAAGACTCAAAGCTAGTGGATGCAACACTACACAGTAAATTGGCAGAAGTCTTATTTATCTTATCACTATTTGATCGGATTCAAACTGTAGTGTTGGTGGCATGATATCATGATTTATGGCTTTCCTCAATAGCTATTCATTGGAAGTCAGCAACATGGTTTTAAGTATGTGCACAAATATGACACTAAGTTGCTTGATCTCACACCCATTTATAAAGGATTTTGTGTTTCATGCCAAGACTAAGATAGTCATCATCCCTTATATCAAAGAGCAAGAACAAACCATGAAGATTGACTTGATCTATTTTAGGTCTTAGATGCATAGTATTAAAAAGTGGAACTGGTGGCCAGACTGGTCCACCTAATAAACCTGGTTTCAAACCAGAACCAATCAAACTGGGACTGGTTAGATCTCAATGAAACAGTTTAAAAAAAAAATTTAATGAAAAAAAAACTATTTTAAAGATTTAAAACCATAATTCCAAACCAATAGACACAAAATATTCAAATTTTGTTCATTTATATACCATGTAAAGGTGAGTATATCAAAATGGCACCAAGTGCAATACATATAACTTTCCTATTGTCGATCAGGCCTAGAAATGGAAAATTCTATATAATATCCTGGTTTGAGTTCTCTCCCGGAGTCTGAACTAATGTCCAGTCTAGTCAAAAAATAAAATTGCCCAATTGCTCAGCCAGATACAACAATATGATTAGAACCCAGATACAACAATATGTTAGAGACAATAAGTGAATCTTAATCTAAGAGGCATACTTCGGTCTCAGTCAAATTTTTCAAAGAAGAGCACAACTTTTACCTTCTTGTACATGAGTAAAGATCACGTATTCTTTAGGATTCACAGTTGTCCTTTCTTCATTAATACTTTACAGTACCATGACTAATTATTAATGAGTTTAGATAGTAGCTCAAGAATCTCTGTTGCTAGATTTATGCATCCTTTCTCTAAGACGTATCTTTATGTAAATTAAAGATCTAGTGTTGTCTCTTTTGGATTTTGTACGCCACAAAGAGTAAGCTTCATGATATATGTAGGGAATCAAAGCTCACTGTCACAGGGATCCCAAATTTCTACAAATATTCATTAATTCACAATCTGTCTCTGGAGTCTCGACTCAACGTAAATCTGAAAAGACAGGCATATTCTTATCAACATAATTTATTCTTCGACCATGGCACAATCAATTGTTTAGACGACCAAGAAACTCATATCTTGATCAATGCATGACCACGTAATTTTGTTTATATGACTTCATTACAAAGCTGTGTAGATTTATTTAATCGATATTCTTCCAAATTGAATTGATTTTAGAGGACAAAAGGATTTGCAAAACCCAAATTCCCAGTAATTTAACGTTCATTATAAAGCTCCAAACTGTAGATCTGATCCTTAGTGGGCCATAGATATGAACTACAAAGAGCCACAAATAAGCATGAGAAAAGTTATAATTTCCATCCAAAAACTTAATAGATATGTTCAGTAGGAGTTAAATATTGAGAGGTGCTTCATTATCACTACAAAAATTCAATGAAATCCCAAGAAGTGAAACACATGTGATAGATAAGAGCTCGTCCAACCTGAGCCAATAAAACATCTCAATGGATGCAATTCCAGCACTCTGCCAACTAAGGTAGCTACTAGTCTCGTTAGGCTTACGTATAGTAAGCTACTATCTCACTCAATTAACCCAACAAACCTCCAATCTACTGTGACTAACCTTGACATATAAGGAGATTCCTCTTTTTGGCACTTGGGGGTGACCTAGATCCAAGGTAAGTTGCTCTTGATCCTCTGGATTGGTATCTGCGACCCTTCCTAAGACAACAGATTAGGAGAGAAGTCTTACAAGGTAAGGCATTCTTTCTCAGGATGAAAACTGGCCCAAAAATCATTACACAATGCAAATCATAAGCAAGGTCATCAAGAATTTGATACCTCCCTTCGAAGTCTGGTTCTAGAGAGTTATTTATCCTTTAATCAAGATCTTCTCATATGAGAGAAACAAGATTTTAGGAAGTGTCAGGTCAAAGAAACATTCTAAAGAGGCTTTTCTTCACCTAGAAAGAATAAATATTCTTATGAGATTATCTCAATATAACTGAATTATCCTTTATTGCAAAATGACAGCTACCAGTGTTTCAATTTACCCAATATATCTATAATTAATGTAGTCAAGATGCCAGAATCGGGGTGTTTTGTTCTTTGAGCTCAAAAGGTCGTGCATTTTCTTCAATGTACCTATGTTGATCATAAATGAAACAAAGAACAATTTCTAAGTGTCATCCACTTGTTCTTGTTTAAGTATGAAATATTTCTTGTAGCTTCATAGTAGACGATCCTTTCTAAAAAAATAAGCTATCCACAGTTTACATCTGTCTTGTTCACAACTTTGATTGTGAACAAGACTATAACAGTGTCGTCAACATATCTACTGAACTTCTAATGATATCATAAATGAATTTGGACTGAAAAGAGAACATAGATGATGTTGAGTTGTATTTGTTGAGATGTCATACATACGTCAATGCCACACATAAGAATATTTACAAAGCTCTATCCTTGATAGCTATATAGGTTTATATACTTTCAGGAAGACCATTCCTGCTTAAGAGTTACAGAATTGAAGTTTTTAAACATAAGGAGGGTTTATTATGGAATCAGATGCTTCCAGATGCTTTCATTTCCTGATTTCTGAAGTTGCTATAAGACAAAATGTCTCCATAAGATGGCTTATATAATATTGGGCAATGATGAGACCTTACTAATGATTAAGAACATCATAATTTTTTGTCACTGTCAGGTAGCAGAATCCTCCTATATTCTGCATCTGAACTTCTATCAGTGAATTGTTGCTGCTCAAGATACATTCCAATGATTATTATTATAAGAGCCCAATACTCAATCATATTTGACAGTCCTATACATATATATCTATCATAATTGTCAATTTATCTAATCTCTGCTTAATAACAACTTTTCCTTCAATCAAGCATCTAACAAATTTTCAAGTTTAACAACATCAATTATGCTACTAGGATGGAGTACCACAAAATTGATATACTATCAAAGAGTTCTTATATAAATACTCCAAGCATTTTCTGCCATTGGAGGCGAGGTTGCCCTTGTCCTCGATTCGAGAGGGAAAACACGCTCCTCTTTCGACCTGCTTGTAACAATTACCTGTTTCCAACCTTCATGTGTCTACTTCCCCTCTTCTTTTTGGTCATTTTGCTACTCGAACAAATTGTTTTAATTTTTAATAGTTTTCATCATTTTGCAGCTTGAACGAATTGTTTTAATTTCTAATAGTTTTAATTACTAGCATTTGCAGAAGGGTGCAAAGGGAACGCCGGAGGTGCATTAAATGGATGCTGGGTGACCGACAGTCCGAACGGGAGGACGAAGCTGGAGGCGATAGTTGTCAATTTTTTATTCGACAAAAGGGTGATAAGAAAAGGTTTTGATTGGGTGGGGTGAACAGTGTTTTCTAACCCCACTCCAGCAAAGATAATGCTTCCGACGTAAATATAGACTAGATAAAATCAACTTATGTTTTAGCAACACATCTGAAGAAAAAAAGACAAAGAGGTCAATCATAAACTCTGTAATAGTCTTCAAACACAATGTGTGAGTTTCACAACTTTACTAAATTAGAAACAGAAACAAATGGTTAGAAGAAGCATTGAAACATTGATAATCAAAACAGAATAAAGCAAATTTTTGACACAACACTGGATCAGATTTACTACAACATAACTTGTTAGAATCCTGTATGAGGCATAGAATATACCCCCAACACTGACAGGACAACACTAATTCGATCATTTTCTAGTTAATGCATACACTAATTTTATCATTTTTCGGTCTAGAGTGCCAAGCTAAGTCGGTTTTAGAATGGAAGAAGGACAAATATCCAACGTTGCAAGCCTCCAGGTCAGCTCACCAACACCTCCAAAAGAGAGAAAAAAAGGCCAAACAGGTAGCCTAGACATTATCCATAGCCCATTCAGTCAATGTGTATGGGATGACAGAACAACAGAGAGAGATGAATAATCTCACAGATTCAATTGGGCACAACCCATTCAAGCCAGAGTCTAAAAAGCACAGACAATGAAAATAAAGACCCACATTGATTCAGGTACTTGCTATAGATTTTTCCTTTAGAAGAACATCAGACATTCTTAATATGGTACCCAGTTTGGTATGTTGGCTATTCCGGCTTGGTTGGAAAGAGAGTGATGCCTCGTACAGTACTTGAAAATTTTAATATATGAGTATTTTTTCAGTAACAACCTAAAAAAATCCACACAATACATGATCTGTCCAAAAATTGTAAACACCTGACCATTGAGGCCACATTGGAAAAAGGAGTCATCAAAAACAGTTTTAGGGAAATGGGTACAAAAATTCCTTCTTTGATTTTGATAATGTCTGTTCCCTAGAGGGAAGAGAGTGGGGATGAAAAGTAGATAAAGCTACAGTCCCACAGTGCGCATACACAGACACAGATGGATCACTAAAACCTTGCTTCTAGTGGGTGCGAGAAGGGATTGTAAATCTGTGAAATACTCTGTACCATCACTCTCTATGAATCAATCAACATTTTTTCACTCTACAATAGATGTTATTTTTCGTGTTCTGATTTGCTGCTCCTTATTTCTGTAGCATAGTATATTGACAATTAAATAAATAAAAAAAGGACAGTTCCATGTTTCTGGGCTTCTTCATTGACCTGTTTTCCGTTTGAATTTTGTGATGTAATCTCCACTTACATTTTTATCAAAGCATCATATAATCTTGTTATTAGCTCGGATTTCTTGCTGTTAGAAACCCTCTATGTAGCAAAGGTTTCCCCACTATAGCTTTTGTTTGTCTAACAGATCAATACAATATATATCGAATATCATTTTATGCTTCGATCTATAAATGTACAAAAAAACACAAAATGGAATAAAAAAAGGTTTTGAACACATGAAACAAATCTAAATTGCAAACCTAGCGTTATGTAGCCTCTCTTCTAAAATACAGAACAAAACACGCGCATTGTTTCATAATGTAGGTTAATGAGACTAAAACAACCCACATTGCAGTACAAGAGCTTAGGCTTACGCTTACCTCCATCTCGTTACACATGGGAATCTGAACCAGAACCATCGGACACTCTGCTGACGCACCTTTCTCCAAATCCGCTGCTGAACTTGGGAATTCGAATTGGGGCACCGACTTAATCTTCTTGATGTGGATCCACAGGGATCCCATCGCCAACACCAGTCTATCTGCCGACTGGATAAGAAACAACACAATGTAGATGCTAGCCAATGCCTGAAGAGGAGGGGCGAGATAAGTGGCCCTGACAAATACCCATTCCGAATAAATGGAAAGCAAAACGCCCTGGAAGTCCAACGCCGGAGAAAAGTCGAAATGAGGGCGGCTAAAGTGCCAACCTTTCATAAAAGCCGCAATCTCAAACCCTAGCATCAAGATGGCAAATAAGAGAAACCCTCTAATGACTCTGTATAGTTTACTTTACCCTGGTTTGTCCTCCTCTGTCACACGATTTTGATTCTTGCTCAAAGTAACTCTTCTATTTACGGCGAAGAGAAGGCTCCATACCCCTTGCGTGAGCCAGGCGACACAGCCCGCGGCGCGATGGGCTTTCAGTAGCCATACCCACGTAAGCTGCCTGGCATTTTTGCCCCGACCCTACTTATCTGACTGATGGAAATCGTCTTCAGGGCTTTGCAATCCCACCATGGACCAATTTGGATTCTCCATTTTTACTACCACGGAAGTTCTCCTGTGGATCTCCTTCTCCTTGTTCCACCATTCTTGAAGCTCAAAATTGGGAGCCATACATAAGAACCAAACGACACCCCACCCCCCGGGGAGTCACATGAACAAAAAAAGAGAGGAAAAAGCACTGTGCCCAAACCTGGATCTTTAGGTCAGAGAATGAAAAGTCAGGATCTTGGTCATAAGTCGGAAAGACTTTTGACAACAATAGTAAGTGTGTTCTCCTCCTCTGATTCCTCCGTCTTCTAACTGATAGAAAACGAACCCATCGGCAGCCTCGCCTATATAGAAGTTGCGCCGATCTCACAATGCGGAGGCCGCCTGGAGTTTTTGAGATTCGATCCGCGAATGTCGAGATGCTATAAGCCAGGCGCGCCTGTGGACATTTTACTTGAACACAGGAAGGGTTGGAACGGAGGGCAATCCAGGAGAACGCCTCCAGCCTAAAAATAGTTTTAATTTTTAAAAACCAAAATATTAGTGGACAATCTTAATTTCTAACTTACAATAATTAAAATAGTTTTAATTTTTAAACTAATAATTTAGGATTTTAAAATAAAATATTAATCGACCTTGAAAAAAATGTTTTAGAGTGATATAAAAATAAATTAAAATAATAATTTAGGATTTTAAAACAAAATATTACTGGTTCTTAAAAAAAAATTGTTTTAAAGTGATATAATTGTTATGTGGAGTAGTGATATAATAGTTATGGTTTTTTAATTGTTTATTGGGTTTATAAATAAAACATTACTATTTTATTTTATTCATGAAGATTATTTTAAAATTTGTGCGCATAATTTAGGTGTAAGTTTAAAATAATCCAACATAAAATGTTGTTTTTGAGTGTTTTAAAAAGGATAGAGATTAAAGTACAAATTAGATTATAAAAGGATATGATGAGTTTCTTAATTAAAATACGTGTAGTGATTAGATGGAAAAGAAGCAAAGAATATGCATCTTATATGAAAGTAAAATTTAAATAAGTGCACTTTAATGACAACACAATCCTTGTAGCATGATAACATATACAAAACGACCACATGAACTCAAGGAGCTATAAAATAAGCATATTAGAAACCATTTGATATGTGAATGAAGTGTTAGAAAGTAAATCATAAAGACATTGTACCATGGGCTACTCTATCAAGCTCTTACATGAAGTTCTCTCAAGTCTAAAATGGATGAGGGTAGGTGATGAGAAGCTCTTGACACCTTCGTAAGTAAATCCACCCTCTAGAATGAGGACTTGCACCTCTCCTTTATAGAACAGGGTAGGAGGAGAGATAATGTAGTCTAGGAAAGAGAAGAGGATCAAATTGTGGGTTAAAGGCTTGTGTGCTAGATCATTTTGGATGTCACAATTCCTCTCTAGTAAATTTGCTCTCTTTCAAAACCAGGTTTGTTGAAAGTACACACCTGCCCAAAACACTTCGTAGCTAATGTTTTTCCTTTAATTGACAAATATGTTGAAAGTATCTTTAGTGAGGTGCATGTCTTCTAAAATATGTGTTGTTTTAGCACGTAATGCTCATGATAATGCATTAAATTTATGAGCAACAAGTCAACACAACACTGTGGCACAATCAAGTCCACGATATATATTTTTTTCTTATTATGAAGTTCCAACCTACTAGAAATAGTTCAATATGGTGCCCCCTTTGTAATAACTTGTTTTTTTCCTTTAGTAACCATATATATCTATTGATTGTCATTTGTATGGATGAAATACAAACATTACCTAGAATTATCCTCCTTGATCACACCCTCTCCAAGACTGTTCACTGTTTGAATGGTTGAAACACAAAATCTACCAATAATAATCCCTTTTGACTACATCACCTCTCAATATTTGCCTTTCTCATTGTAATAATTAACATGTGTGGATGAAAGTAGATCTAATTCGAATTCACGAAGAAAAGCAACCTTGCATATATGGCTAGGTTGAATTGCATCGTTAACCCAGTCATTATCAACATCCTTAACCTCAGTCCCTGCATCCTCCTTGATTGCACATACAACTCAACCCCTCTCCACTCCTTCAACCGGGATGAAAATGATTCAATTTCAATAGGAAGAATCAACGGGATGAAGAAACTGGAGTAAGTTGCAATCCATGAATCCTCCTTGACTATTCTTGTGACTCAACCTGCTCAGCTCCCCCTCATCTCCTTCAACTGGGATAAAAAGGCTTCAATTTCAATAGGAAGAACAGGTGGGATTAGGAACCTCGAGCAAGTTGTAGTCCATGCATCCTCCTTGGCTTCGTCTGTAACTCAACCCCCTTAGCTCCTTCAACTTGGATTAAAAGACTTAAATAGGAAGAAATGGTGGGATCAAGAACCTCCTGCAAACTGCAATAGGAAGAAATGGACGGATCAAACTACGCCATTCAAAACAACAATATAACAAGATTTTCTCCCATGGGGTATAATTTTTTTTTTTTTTAAGCATTTGTTCCATATTTGAAATTTTAATAGACGAGAAGCTTAATGATATATAGACAAGTTAAATGTGCTTTGTAATAAATTAGAGGTTTGTAATGAACATTGCAAATATGACGTTTGAGCTTAAATATATTGGAGGAGAAAAGGACATACATGTTGTGCATCTACAACACAAAACCACCTACATATTGTATGGTAAGTCTTCCATTCAAATAAGAGGAAACTACCACTAATTTTGCTTGGATCATAACCTAAGAGGAAATAAATTTTAAAGGAAAACCAATCCAAACCTAGCTAAGCTAATAAAATAAGGGCCTAAAATTTTGGGAGTATATTTAAGGCTTATGTACCATGTTCATTAAATCTAGATAGATGAAAGCTTGTATGATACTTGTTAAATCAAATACAATCTTCATAAAGACTGTCGGGTATGTGTTATATTCTTTCCGCGACTAAGCACTTGGGTAGTGCGGCGGGGGCGTAATGGAGGGTCCGTGTATCAGAGAATCTGGGCAATACCAGTGAAAATTTTAGTCCTTAATTTCCGGGGGGGGTAGTCTGAAAATGTAGTTTGTGCATGGTTTTGCACATAGTATTGGGGTACGATGGTTTTCGGCCCCTGGTATTTTTGTAGATCCGGTCAAGGGAACTACGGTTATGTTCTAATCCAGGGTTTATGGATTGGGGTTTATGTATGCTTCGGCATGTATATATATGTGTGTTGTAACACTAAAGGAATATAATGAAAAATCAAGCTGGTCATCCCGATTTGGGATCCAGGGGAAAATCTTTGTGTTTATCTGTTTTATGTTTTATGCTCTCGCTATTGTTTATTTTCTGTTATAATATTCGTGTGTAGATAATTTCTGTTCAGGTTTAAAACCTACATTTGTTGTGAGTTGTTTAAACTAAGGGGATGCCTTTGTTGCTGTGGTTTTTTGCTCGGAGGCCAATGGTAGACCACAGTGATCAGTCTCACAGGATGAGTTCTTGCGAGTGAAGAAGATGGCGGCGGCGGGGAAGATCTGACTGTCCCAGGAATTTAATGGTCAAGAAGTTTTGAGTTATGTAAGCTCAGATGAAGGATTAGGCAGTGGATAAAGATGGAGTGGATTGCAATGAATCTAGGTATAAACCAACGGCAGTATCGGATGAGGCGGAAAAGCTGGATTGGAAGGCTAAGAGCACAATACGGTTGTGTGTCTCAGATTCAGTTTTGTTGAATGTATCTGGGGAAGCTACAGCGAAGAATTTGTGGGAAAAACTTGGGACTTTGTACCAATCTAAGTCTCTGGTGAATAAGTTGTTCCTGCGGAAAAAGCTGTATAACCTGAGGATGAAGGATGGAGACTCGGTGACAGAGCATCTGAACTCCTTCAATACTGTGGTAAGTCAGCTGTTGTCTGTTGATATTAAAATCTCAGATGAAGATAAGTGCATCAGTTTGTTGTGCTCTCTACCAGACTCATGGGACAGTCTGGTTATTGCAATAGGTAGCAATACAACTGCCTTGAATTTTGATGACATTGTCTCAGCCTTGCTGTCGGAGGAAATGAGATGGAGAAATATGGAGGGTCAGAATGGAGATGCCTTATCTGTACGAGGAAGGTCCCAGAATAGAAACAAGAATAAGTTTTCGAGTGGGAGATCTAAATCTAGAGGGAGATCTAAATCTCCTGGAAAGTTTGTAAAGGTGTGCTGGAAATGCGGAAAGGAAGGGCACTACAAAAAGGAATGCAGATCTAAAGCTCGTGAGAAAGGAAAGGGATCTGATGATGCACCTTGCGGGAGAGGAAAAAACCACCTCGGATGAAGGTGGGGATGTATGTTGGCTTCTTCTTCAAATACACATGTAGATCATAGAATGGTTGATTGACTCGGTGCATCCTTTATGCTCCCAAGGGGAGTGGTGCAGTGCTAAGGAAAACAAGATATTAGAGCTTGTGCACAGTGATGTGTTTGGACCTGTGTCAGTTCCATCACTGGGAAAGTCTGTGTACTATGTTTCATTCATAGATGACTTCTCAAGGAATACATGGATATATTTCTTGAGGAAGAAATCCGAAGTCTTTGACAAATTTAAAGAATTTAAGGCTCTGGTGGAAAACCAGACAGAGAAGAAGATAAAGGCGTTGAGGACAGATAATGGTGGGGAGTTCTGCAAGAAGGAATTTGAAGAGTTCTGTAAGAAGTGTGGTATAGCACGACAAAAGAATACTCCATACACACCTCAGCAAAATGGAGTTGCAGAAAGAATGAATAGAACACTGATGGAAAAGGCAAGAAGCATGCTCAGTGGTACCAGGTTAGGACAAGAATTCTGGGCAGAGGCAGTGGAGACTGCATGTTACTTAGTTAACAGATCACCTTCATCGGCGTTGGAGGATAAGACTCCACATGAGGTATGGACTGGTAAGAAACCCTCTCTTTCACATCTAAGGGTATTTGGATGTGATGCATATGTACATGTTCCAAAGGAGAAAAGGACCAAGTTCGATAATAAATCTGAAAGGTGCATCTTTATTGGGTATAAGGATGGTTTAAAGGGTTACAAGCTTTGGAACCCAGAAACAAGGAAGGTTGTGTACAGCCGAGATGTGGTGTTTAGAGAAGTGAAAGATGTTGTTAAACATGAAGTCCTACCAAAGGAACCTAGGAAGATAGAGTTTGAGCTAAGGGAGGATGAATCGGACTCTACAACAGAAGAAGACTCAGATGAAGGCCACAAACTCCCGGCTTTGAGAAGATCGATTCGCGAAAGAGACGCTTAGAAAATTAGTCATACACTATTTGTTCGAGTTTGCCTTAACAACCAGCAGTAGTGAACCTTCAGCCGCCAGGCTGATGGAATTCAGAGGATTAGCTGGAAGGAGGCCATGGTTGATGAAATGGCATCCTTGCACAAAAACGATGCATGGGATCTGGTGGAGTTGCCGGCTGGAAGGAAGCCCATTGGGAGCAAATGGGTGTTTAAGAAGAAGATGAATGTAGAAAGCAAGGTGGAGAAATACAAAGCTCGGTTGGTAGCGAAAGGTTATTCCCAGGTGCCGGGAATTGATTTTGGTGATATTTTTCTCCTCTTGCCAAAGTTACTTCTATTAGATTACTTTTATCTGTTGTTGCTGCATTTGATTTTGAGATAGAACAGATGGATGTGAAGACAGCATTTCTTCACGGGGATCTAGAAGAAGAGATCTACATGAAGCAACCTGAAGGCTTTATGGTGAAGGGTAAGAAAGAACTGGTATGCAGGTTGAAAAAGTCTCTGTATGGGTTAAAACAGTCACCAAGGATGTGGTATCAGAAATTTGATACCTATATATGGGGACTTGGCTTCACCAGAAGCAAGGAGGATCACCTGTGTTTATTTTAAATTAATTGGTGACCGTGTTATTTATTTGGTCTTGTATGTGGATGATATGTTGTTGATTGGAAATGACAAAGAAATTATCCAAGATTTGAAGACACAACTGTTCTCCAAATTCGACATGAAGGATCTGGGTGCTGCAAACTATATTTTGGGCATGGAAATTAAGAGAGATCGGGAAAAGAGGAAGCTCTGGTTAAACCAGAGGAAGTATGTCGAGACTATATTGCAGAGGTTCAATATGCAGGATAGTAAACCGGTGAAGGTTCCTATTCCTGTAGGTGTAAAGCTGTGTGCTGAACAGTGTCCCAAGACACAAGAAGAAGAGGAGTATATGTCCCATGTTCCATATGCAAGTGCAGTAGGTAGCTTGATGTATGCAATGGTCTGTACTAGACCGGACATTGCACATGCAGTGGGAGTATTGAGCAGGTTTATGTCAAACCCAGGGAAGGAGCATTGGACAGCAGTGAAGCGGGTTTTCAGATATTTACGTGGCACTAGTGATTATGTCTTGTGCTACCAGGGAAGACCAGGATTGGAAAGAATGTTGGACATTCGTGGTTTTGTTGATGCAGACTGGGCTGGAGATCTGGACCAAAGAAGATCTACAAGTGGGTATGTGTTTAGCCTATTTGGAGGCGCAGTCGGTTGGATGAGTAAAAGACAGTCTGTAGTGGCTCTTTCAACTACAGAGGCAGAATACATAGCAGCCACTCATGCAAGCAAGGAAGCAATTTGGTTGTAGAGATTGTGTTCAAGTATGGGGTTGGTACAGCAAGCTATAAGGATAGACTGTGATAGCCAAAGTGAAATTTTCTTGGCTAAGAACCCTGCTTATCATTTAAAGACAAAGCACATTGATGTTCAATATCACTTTGTTAGAGATATGGTTGAGGCTAAAAGGGTGTTGCTGGTAAAGGTGGAAACTTTGAAGAATGTTGCAGATGCATTGACGAAGTCTGTGAGCACTCAGAAGTTCTCTTGGTGTAGAGAAACAATGGGTGTTGAAGAATTGGACCAATGACTAAGCTCTCCTGTGGCCCCCTGTGGAAAGAAAACAACAAGTGGGAGAATGTTGGGTATGTGTTATATTCTTTCTCGACTAAGCACGCGTGATAGCCCCCCTTGCGGCCCAGGCACAGGAAGTCCTGAAGAGGCAGTAGCCCCACTTGTTAAGTCTGAGAATTGCCTTGTCAAAAAAACCCTGTCCTTAATTTCTAGTGGGTAGTACGCGTCCATGGTTTTGTACCTGCTGGTGCCTTGCATGGTAACAGGGCCACGATGGTTTTCGGTCACAGTATTTTTTACCAGATACGTGTCCAGGAACTACGGTTATGTTCTAATACGGGGTTTATGGATTAGAGTTTTATGTATGCTTTGGCATGTATATATATGTGTTGTAACACTAAAAGAT